>APFE030576519.1:47198-65667 GCA_000404065.3 Pinus taeda | reverse complement strand
GGGCCCACTTAGTGAAGGTGACTCTTTTCACTAAGCTCCATCATCTTGTTGCAATCTCAACACTCCCTCTCGAAAAGATATGGATTATCAGCAACCCCTATCCCGCCTCAGTGGTATTTGAATTTGCTCTTGGTGAGAGCCTTCGTCAGAATATCAGCATCCTGATCCTCCATTGGGATGTATGAAAGTAACATGATCCTCCGCTGCACACAATCTCTGATATGATAGTACCTGATGTCGTACGTTGAGCTCCCTGCCCAATCTGCATCCTCCTGTCTGTACCAATCTCCATATCCTGATGTGCCTATGAAATAACGCAATACATGCTCGCCCGCCTTCCAGAAGAGCTTGGTAGGCTTAACCATAACTTGTGAAAGCTGGTTAACTGCATAGCATATATCGGGTCATGTATTGACCAAATACATCAGCGACCCCACCAACTGTCTATAAATAGTGGCATCCACTTCTTCTCCCGAAGTGGCATCCTCCTTCCTACAACCTCCAGAAAGAGGAGTATCAACAAGCTTGCAGCCATGCATGTTGAACTTCTCCAGTATCTACCGAGCATACTTACCCTGAGAAACAAATAGTCCACCATTGCGCTGCCATATTTCCAATCCTAGGAAATAGTGAAGGAGGCCCAAGTCCTTCATCTCAAACTCCTTAGAAATATCATCCTTGCATGAAAGTATCAACAGCTCATCACTCGTTAGAATCAAATCATCTACATACAATACAATGATGAGCAACTTACCCTCCACCACAATCTGGTATAGGTTAGGATCCACCTCGCTCTTGGAGAATCCAAGTCTGGTGAAATAGATGTCTATCCGTGTTTACCAAGCACGTGGTGCTTGCTTCAACCCATACAACGCTCTCTTGAGCCTGCACACGTGCGACTCGCTGCTGAAGACCTCAAAGCCTTTGGGCTGCTTAATGTACACCTCCTCCTCAATGACTCCATTGAGGAACACAGTCTTCACATCCATCTGATGAATGTGCCATCCCATCTGCACTGAGAGAGCAAGAATCGTCCGTATGGAAGAATACCTTGCGACAGGTCCAAAGGTCTCCTCATAGTCGATCCCCTCTATCTGTGAAAAGCCTCGGACAACGAATCTTGCCTTGTGCTTCTCCACACTCCTGTCATTTGCCTGCTTAACTTTGTAGATCCATCTCGAACCCACCACTGATTTCCCTTCCAATCTAGGAACAATCTCCCATGCACTATTTCTGACAATAGAATCATACTCTTCCACCATGGCGTCTACCCATGCAGGTCCCCACAGCTTCCTCGAAAGAGGATGGCTCAGTCACAACACACTTGCTCATAAGAGCCATGTATCCAGTGTACTGATCAGGTGACTGTCTCTGTGTACTTTGGGCTGTAGGTGGTCCTACAACTTTCTCTGCATCTTGAGCCAGTCGCTTAGCTTATGTTAAGTGCTTTCGCCCTTTGATGGTTGGCGCTGCTTGAGTGGTCTCTTCCACTTCATGAACCTTTTCCTATGGCTGATCCACATCCTGAAGCTCATCCCTAGGAACTAATAGCTCCTCATCTACATGCAAGTGTAGCTCCCTCTCAAGCGAACACTTCATGGCTTTCTCCTCCTGAAATTTTATATCCCGTTGCACAATAGTTTTACTACTGTTTGGAAAATACACATGATAGTTGTGGGGCGTATCAGTGTACCCCACAAATATCCCAACCTCCACGGTCGGCTCCAACTTCTTCTTGGCATCCTTTGTCACATGCATGTAAACGTTAGCACCAAAAATCCTCAAATGAGAAAAATCAAGCTTCTTACTAGAATAAGCCTCCTCAGGTGTACTCATGCCAAGTATCTTATGAGGACAACGGTTCTGCACATAAACTGTTGTATTGAATTCTTCTGCCCACAAGTGAAGGGGTAGGACCTAATCATGCAACATCGCCCGTGCAGCACCCACGATCGTTCTGTTCTTCCGCTCAGCTACCCCATTATGATGTGGGTTATGGGGAGCTATGATCTCTCTTCAAATCCCTTCTGCCTTGCAGAAATCCTTGAACTCGTCCGGGATGTATTCACCACCATTATCGCTCCTAAGAGCCTTCACCTTCTTCCCCGACTCCTTCTCGACCAGTGCTTTGAATTCACAGAACTTTGAATATGTCTCGCTCTTGTTCTGCATGAAGAAGATCCAACACTTACGAGAGAAATCATCAACAAAAATCACATAATACCTGTGTTTTGCTTTCGAAGCAATTGAGAAAGGTCCACACACGTCTGTGTGAATTCTCTCAAGGATCGTCGTGGCACGACTATCCTTCTTGTGAAAGGTGGCTTTCACAATTCCCCAAAGTACACCCCTTGCATTGATCTGACTGCGCAAGTGTGCCTTTAGGAAGCCCTATAGTGATCTGCTGCAGTATCTTCAAGGCTCCATGGTGAAAGTGACCCAATCTCCTATGCCACAACTCGCCATCATCCTAGCTAACCAATCCTTCTGCCTTGCCTTCCATTGCTGCGCATCCATCTACATGCAATGGATGAGTGGATTGCTGCCCTTGTGCTAATTGATTTGGTGGCCCTTGAACTCCGAGCTAATGGTGGAGAATTCAAGGTAAGGGCCCATAAATGAAGGGGACACCTTCCTACAAATCTTCTCCCTTGTTCTCCCACAGATTTGGCTGCCAAGTGCTCATTAAAACCTTCAATTTAGTCTCCAAATTGACCAAAAAGGCTACACAAAGCACACATTAGACTTTTTGGCATAATGATTAACCCAATTCACTCTATTAGCATAAATATAATAAAAAACATGCAATAAACTAATGAGAATGGTGGATTAAGTCGAATTAGGAGGTTGAATGAGCCCAAATAATCATCCATTTTTGGGGCTCATCAGAAGTCACATCCATAGGGATTGAAATCATCCATTTAGATCTCCACGGAGTCATGCACAAGCTCAACAAATATGCTCAGAAGTTCCATTTGAAAAGTGGTAGGGACATTGCATAGACTGAAAGGGAGGACCTTATAAGCAAAGGTACCCCAAGGGCATGTGAATGTATTTTTGTCCTAATCTTTAGGGTATATCTAGATTTGATTGTAACCACTGAATCCATCCAAGAAAGAGAAGAGCTTCTACCCTGCAAGACCATCTAAAACTTGGTCAATGAAAGGAAAAAAGAAATGGTCCTTCTTGGTGGCTTTGTGCAATTCTCTATAATCCACACATATCCTACACTTTCCATTCTTCTTTGGGACAAAAACTAGAAGGGACACCCACTCACTACCTGAGATGGGATATATGAACCATCCATCTAGAAACTTTTGAAATTCTTCCTTTACTATGTCCTTGAGGGTTGGGTCCATTCTCCTTTGAGGTTGGTGCACAATTTTGCATCCCTCTTTGATGTAGATGTGATTAGTACAAACTAAGGGATGCACCCCCTTCATTTCTTTATAGTTCCAATAAAGGAATCTAAGTGTTCTCTCAGCATCTTGCACAACTTCTCTTCTTGGTTGGTTGAGAGAGAGGGGATAATATTCAAGGTTCTAGATGAACCAAATTCTACCACTTTGACATGGGTAGGACTTGGGTCAACTAAGCATGATTAAGTCCAAGGACTACTCTCAAACTCTTTCAGAAGCTCATCAAGAGGCATGGTATTGGGGGATTGGTTCCGAAGGATCTGGTCAATGAGGTCATCTTCATTAGGTTCCCCCCTCCTATAACAACATCTAGGGTACATATTAGATGGGATGTTGTATGATACACTTCATTTTCCTCCTCCTCTTCTAGCCACAAGGGTAATTCATGCTCAATGGATGGTTAAGCAAGAGCGTACAATACCAATTGTTTGGACAAATTCCCATTCTTAATGATCATGTTCCAGACCCTACAACTAATGTAAGCATCAACAGTGGCTAACCATGGCATTCCCAAGATGAGAGGATAAACATTGAATTTGGTTTTGGGCTTGAGAACCAAGAAGTCAGTAGGATACTCCCAAGGGTGCTTGCTAGTTATTCAGGTTCATATTGGGTTGAGCAGGAATTTGAGGTTGCTTGGGTAGAGCAGGATGAGTGTGTTGTGGTTGAGGTGGAGGTGGAGGCAGCAAAGCAGGAGGTTGGTTGAGTTGAGGCCTCCGCCCTTGTGATGGGTTATTCAGTGGAGGAGGTTGACAAGCATATGGTTGAAATGGTTGATTAGCAGGTTGGGGAGGATATTAAGGAGCGTAAGGCCAAGAAGGAGGTGTGGACCATGATGGATGAGTGGAATAGTACCAGGGTGACAAGGGTGCATTCTGGGTTGGATGGTAATAAGAGAAAGATGCACATTGCATGCCCTGCTGGTATGGCCAAGGTCCTTGAGGCCTCCTTTGATTTATAAAGTAGAGTTGCTCAGCCCCGCCTTCTTCCCCTTGGTATACATCTTTTAAATCAAGAAAAGAAGGACATTTGTCTGTAGCATGTTTTTCCTCACAGAATAAGCAGACCTCTATGACATTTAATGGGCATTCATTTCTGGGGTTCCTTCTAGAGAATTTGGGATAGAAAATTTCTAGGGATCTCTCTGCTTCCTTTTGTCTCCTCTTGATCCACATGGTATCCATTTACAAAGCAAAGGTATGCAACATTTCACTTTTATAGTCCAACATGTTCCCAATCTCATTCTTGATGGATGTTGTGGAAGGAGAGGAATTGACTAAGCCTTGACTAGCCCTACCCTTCTTCCTAATAGCCCTAGAATGATTTTTGAACATTTCTTTGATGTCATCATAGGATAATTGATAGATGCCCCCCCCCAAGACAACATGTTGAGGGTTTCTAGCATGTCCTCACTAATCCCTCATAGAAGAACTAGCTTGAGTGATTCAGGATCAAGGGTGCATATGATCCTCTTATAACTGAGTTGAAATATCTTCTCATAGTCCTCTAGGGATTCATCAGGTCCAAGAGTCATTTTGAAGATTTCTTCCTTGGTTTCTTTGGACCTACAGTAGTCCCTGTACTTATTATTAAAGGCTTGTTTCATTTGATCCCAAGTAGTGGTGTTATCCCCAGGCAAACCCATAAACCAATGCAAGGCTACATCCTCAAGGGTAGATGGGGATAACTTCAGCTTCTGGTCATCAGCGTCATAGTCATAGGTCCTAAATAAAAGTATCAGGATCCTTAGAGTTTAAGCCATGTAAGTGTGGAAGGGACGTAGGGCTTATATTCTTCATTCTGGCCTCTCCATTAGTCTCTATGATAGGGAAAACCTTATTGTTCTTGTTTTCACCCATGGTTAGGGTAGTTGAAATTGGTTCTTCTTCTTCCCCAATATGTTCTTCAAAGATCCCAAGTTTCTCACCTAGAGGGTCTTATAACTTCCTTGTAGTCAGAGGGGGAATTGACAGTCACTGAAGAAGAGTGAAGGTTGACTGTTTGAGGGTGTGGGCATGTATGGTAAAAATTTCCCTTGAGTATCTCTATTCCTATGAAGCATGAAAGAAATTTTTTTCTTCTTTTATGTGACTTTTTCAAAACTGAATGCAAAATATAAATAATGCTTAAGTAGAAATAACCTAGACACCTCACCGGCAACGACACCAAAAAGTGGTGAGCCCTGGTATTACGCTAAGGGCGGTGCAGCTCCCAAGGGCTCTTTAACTCTATTTATCAACCTGGGGTTCATACAAACTTTGAGGTGACAGTGTTATATACAAAGTAGATGGGATTCTACTCATGCCACCCTAAACTAGGACATTTGATCAATAGTGCTCCAAGACCATTCTTTCTACTGAATTAGAAGGAAACTAACGAATGAAGGTGCAATTCAGAAGCTAGCTTTAATGATAAAAAGGAAAATGTTTTTTAAACCTCAACTTGTAAATCCTATTAACTTGTAAATGTTATTGAATCAATTTATGAAAGACAAGAGCTACACTACTTGCAGAAAGGGAACTACATTATCTTGCAATCAACCATCTTACTACCAGATCTACTTGCAGACAGGAAACTATCCTACAAAATCATAACTAAAGATTCCATGCATAATCTATCTAGCTCACACTTGCATATAAATCAATGTTCTAATTGTGCTAAAATTGTGATAAAAAACTATTGTTATTCTATTTTGCAGTCAAGGAAAAAGATGGTTGGAATGGCCTAGATGCTACCCTTGATCATGGAGTCATAGCTAGGGGCCAACCTACTTCTAAACTAAGTAAAAATTTCATCACAGGTCAAAACAAATCAGATGAAATAGGCTGCTACATGTATGCTACATGAAGCTACTACAAGTGCTCTATATTGCTACAGGAAGGTCACCGAGAAGGTATAGGAGGTACGAATGATGAGTTCAAGGGATGGTAAGGTATATGGTGGTTGGGGTAGATGGATAAAAGGTGGCTAACACCCCTAGCCAAACTTAGAACCTTAGGAAGGCATGTTTTGAACTACGAGAGTTGCTCACGATGATCTAAGGGAATGATCTCAAGAAAAAAATTTGGGATTCATTAAAGAGGGTGAATAAGTACAATATGGAGATGGTGAAAGGCCCCTTGCCTATCCAAACAACCCTGCAAAATCACATGCACATACTCTTTTATCATTGACAAAATGAAATAACTAATAATGGAAAGGATGAGTTGAATTTAAATGCCATCTAATCTATGCCAAAAACTCTGATCTAGTCAATAAATCAACTCCTGAGATACAACAAGCACATGCAAAACAAGATGACTAACATAAAAATTCTTCCCAGAAATCATAAACATAGTATTTTTGGATTGTGGTTGTAGATTCTTCCATTCATGCTCCCATGAGAGAAATGAGATAGAGGCTGCAATCACAAGATTTTTGAGGGGCTATGTTCTAATGAAATTCATAAAACTAATAAGAACTCTAAGATAAAAAAGAAATACCAATACATAATAGGGATCTAAGCCACCGAGGTTGGGCCCAAACCCAAGATTCTCAGCCCTCTGGAACTAACTCAGTGATTAACTAATAAGAAACTTCTCATTATCATTGCTTCAATGTCAAATACATCACATAACCAGTGAAAAATAGCATTATCAAGTGCCCAAGCTCGATAGCTTCCTAGCTGAAAACAAAATTTGATTCCTAATGAGCTCTTTTGCATGTTTATTTATACAAGAGGGTAGATACTAGCATCTCCCTAGAAAATAGGAATGTTCGTCTCCCAAGGCTCGAGAAGGGTGGATATTGATCTTCTTTAACTGCACTTGCTTGGATGACAATGGCCTCATCTTGCTTGGTTTCCAATGACCATGATCTGATGAGAGGTGGACAACCTCCTAGAATCTCTCCGTGATGTCTACTTTGAGCTCCTGATTGAAATCATATAAAAAATTCTCTATTTCTTGCATTTAAACCATATTAGGCCACATGACATAACAAAACATCTTTTACCCCTCACTAAGCATAATATAACCAAAATTGTAAATAAATGTGTGAAAGAGATAGTTCCAAAGCTGGAGGATGACATTATGACCCTTATGATGTACTTATTGATGAGCCTCATTAGAGACCAAGTCTCATATTGGGTTGTAACTTGCACGATATTTAATGGTGACCTATGGAATTGATGAGATTTATGGTCCAAATATTCTTAGTTCGATGACTGAGATCTCACATTGCATTATAAATTGTGTGGTGGTTAACCCCACCTTCTGCACCTCATGAGATCAACAATCACCATCATCTTGATCAAATGACCATGGTTTTATCACTGACCTCCTCTCACAACACCCTACTAGGTTAGTTTCCATGCCATTGCTTTTGGTTCCGCCCCTTTTGGAACACTACCCTCTGACAAAAAAATTACTTTATGAACAGACATAATACATTTCCATTTTTTTAACAGAACTCTCACCGACAATTCCATCTCCCCTAGAACCCTAACCTACAATGACAAATTTCATAGTGAATTGACGGGGAAATGCCTAGTAATTGACAAAAATACTTGTTTGTCTTCTTGATTATTTCTATTCACATGATTTTAGCAAATTGTTGCTAAAATTTTCCAATCAATCCATATTTTTTGAACCTAAAATTCGATTTAATGCATGTGTACATCCCATCCTAACTCACTATTGGAGTCTTTGTTCCATACCAACCCAAAACTAGCCAAATTAGGCTGCCAGTTAGGCATAACTATGCCTACTGGCCCTCTGTTAGGCATAACTATGCCTACTGGCCCTCTGTTAGGCATAACTATGCCTACTGGCCCTCTGAGATAAATAGATATACAATTTTTCCTCTTTTAACTAATTACTCCAAAAATACCACCACTTGTCCCCATACCCGAGAATTTACCCCTTGGATTATTGGAATGAAATGCATAACTGGATGCATAATTAATGCAACATTTAGCCATGAGCCACAAATATCCACATAGTAAATAAAGTTTATGCACAAAAAAACAATTAAACACAAAACCCCTAAACGTGGGTGTACAAAATATGGCACATAAATAAAACAAATTATAAATAATAATTTCCCAAATCCTTCATAAGATATCATGCAACCACAATCAAGGTTTTAACTATAGAAAGTCCCTAAATACTTGTCCTAGTTAAGGGTTGTTGAGATACCATCCAACAATATGTAACGAGGATAAAATAACAAAATACCATGTGGCTCACCACAAATGTTTTATTCAAACATAATTAAAACACGCCGAGAATGGTGAAATGGATGTGTATAACTCAACTTCAAGTAACTTTTAAAGCATTTTGAATTTATAAATGTAGCAATACATTTGGACTAGGAAAAAAAGATTGAGGGTTTACTATATATGGGCTAAGGAAGAACCATTTAGGGTTTGTGCCATCATAAAGTTGCAAAGCATGTCAAGGGCATGCATTTTTATAGCGCAAGCATGAATTTGTCATTAAGATGTGGGTATTCCTCCTTACTATGTAAAAATGTAAAAATGCAATCCAAAGGATTTATCATGCATTCTCAACTTGAGGAATTCACTTTCCTCAATGCCCTATTTTCATGTAATTTCATAAGGTCAATATCAAATTACAAATACAAGGAATGCATTTTTCTTCACATAATAACATTTTTCAACATGTCCTATTTTCAAGAATTTTATGTATGCATTCTTTTGTATTTACAAGGTAGTTCATTATAAGCCATGCCATACCAACATCATCATCTCATAATGGATTACCATTTAGTCTCTATCTTCTTCCCATGTAGGCCATTCATATGGCTAAGGAAGAATCAATTAGGGTTTGCATCATTGTAGGTTTGCGCATTGTGTCAAGGTCATGCATTTCTATGGTGTAGGTATGCATTTATCCTTTGCAAAGGTGGCATATTCTACCTTAACAAGTATAAAAATCATTACATGCATTTAACATGCATTTTCTACACTGCCTTGATTTCATGTAATTTCATAAGGATAATGTGCATAATGTTCATAATTAATCTAAAGATATGAACTTTAACTAACATTATGATTTCTAGAAGTTATCATGCCCTATTTTCATGTAATTTCCTAAGGTTAGTATCAAATTATCAACACGATGAATGAATTTTTCTTCATAGGTAAAACATTTTTCAATATGACCTATTTTCATACATTTTATGTATGCATTTTTATGCATTCTTTTTCATTTACAAGGCAATTCATTATAAGCCATTCCATACCAACGTCATCATCTCATAATGGATTACCATTTATTTTCAATCTTCTTCCCATGAAGGCCATTCATATCGCTACGGAAGAATCGATTAGAGCTTACATCATTATAGGTTAGCACATTGTGTCAAGGACATGCATTTCTATAGTGAAGTTATGCATTTATCCTTAGCAAGGTGTGCATATCCTCCCCTACCAAGTACAAAAATCATTACATGCATTCAACATGCATTCACTTGAGGGTGTACATTTTCCCTAACAGGACACATATTTTCTACAATGCCTTGTTTTTATATTATTTCATAGGGATAACATGCTAATGTTTATAATTCATCTAAATATATGAACTTTAACTATGATTGATTATGATTTCAAGAAGCTATCATGCGAATCCTAACACAATACTTAGATTGTTTGCTCTAGGGTATGTATTTTCTCCTTAAGGAAGACATATCTAATCTTAAGTAATGCATTACTCAATAACTTACATATCCATCATCTCATAATATTAAACACTAGTGCATTTCCCTTAAATTGACATGTATTTTAAGAAGGAAAATTTAACAATTTTCCGTATTTCTCCTACAACAATTCTTTTGATATTTTTACACGGCAAAGAGTTTTAAATTTCCAATCGCACAAACAAATATATAGGAAAATGTACAGCTTTTCTACAACCCTATAACTTGTGATATATCATGTAGATATACAAATTGATATATCAATGAACCTTGTAGATTCACAAAGAATTTTGTTCTTACATCTAAACATTCAATTGTGTGCAGGCTTGTACATGCAATCAATGTGAATGCAACTCACCATGCTTCCCAAATACATCAACTATGAAAATCATAATACAATGATATTTCATAATCCAACACACACACACACACATAGAATAGCGAGGAAATCTAGTAAATGCATATCTCTTTTCAAATATTGCGTGAAACACACACACACACATATATATGTATATCATCTTTAACTCAACTATACAAGCAAACCCACATAAATAGTTTTTCTTCTTTTGAAGCCCTAAATGAGGAGAATCTAGTGACAAGTTCTTGAAGGGTTTATGACATAATCAAATTTGCTTTTAAGATGTGTAAAATACCCAAATGTGTCTTCAATACTTACGTTGACTTATTAGACTTTATGACTTGATGACCAAACATAATAGCTCTCAAATCACATAAAATCATAGTTACACATGTCATTATGAAGACTAAACCTAATTAGACTTTTAAACATTAGTATGCACAATTATGGCCCTAAGGGCCAAATACACTCATGAGACAAAGCTTTGTTAAACCTACCATGTTTGATTTTAACTACATCAAAATTCCATTTCAAACATTAACACCATATAGTAGTGCTTTAGTGTCTCAAATACTTATAAAAGTAGTAAAGTTATTTAATCTTAATCAATTTAACTTATTAAAAAAACAAATACCTTGCATTAAATATTTTTATCCATAACTGGAATACGTATCCCAAATAGAAAGAAAAAAATTAAAACTCAATAACCATATACAATATAAAATAACAAAAATTCAATAACCATATACCACGTACAAATTTACTGAAAAATCTATAACTGATATAAAAGAACAAAAATTCAATAACCATATGCCGTGTACAAATTTACTGAAAAATCTATAACTAATTTGTAGTGGCCGTTGTAACTGAAACTAATTTACTGTGGATGCTGCTGATAGTTTGTATTTCCAGCGATATTAATGAACATATTTGGGTCTTGAGGTTGCGTGGCATTAGCATAACCAGGACTATTTGGTTGTGTGGCATAACCATGATGAGCATTGGATCCTTGGATACCACCATAATGAATCCCATTCCATGGATTTGGATCTATTTGTTGAGGTTGTGTGACATAATCATAGCCACCATTCCATGGATTTGGATCTGTTTGTTGAGGCTGTGGATTTGGATCTGTTTGTTGAGGCGCTTGTTTGTTTCTTCCCCAAGAAAGCCTAATTGGCCTCTGACCAAGAACTGTACCATGTAACATTTGCAATGCTAACTCTGCAGACGCCCTGTTGCTAAACTTGAAAAATCCATACCGCTTGCCTAAAGGTATCTTTGCATGCACAAGCTCACCATACTGGCCAAATGTCTCCATCATCATTTCTGCTGTCACATTGGGATCTAAGGCACTAACAAACAGAGTAGTATTGTTTGGATCATTCTCTGGGTTCAACTCGACCACTTGAGGAGGATAGGGTTGCTGATAAACAGTAGTTTTCTTTGTTATGGCAGGAGCTATTCG
This sequence comes from Pinus taeda, assembly GCA_000404065.3. Taxonomy (NCBI): domain Eukaryota; kingdom Viridiplantae; phylum Streptophyta; class Pinopsida; order Pinales; family Pinaceae; genus Pinus; species Pinus taeda. Next base: position 53,723 of record APFE030576519.1, on the reverse strand, counting down.
CATAGGTTTGGAGGAACAAAATATTCCATTCATTTCTGTTATAGCCCTAGCCTGCTCATTCCCATCCTTAAATGTTACAAACCCATATCCTTTTGAACGGCCAGTAACCCTATCAGTAATGACCTTTGCTCCTTTTACAGATGGGTATCTGGCTCTGAAGGTCTCTCGCAGCAGCTCATCTGTGTCATCAGATACCAAATCTCCCATGAATATAGTAAAATCTTCAGAACGATTTTCTCCACAATTATTTGTTGCCCAATTTAACCTGTAAAATTGTTCAGCCCTGGGCATCTGTACACCATTGTAATTTTGGAGAACCATCTGGGCTGCTACATTGCTTGCAAATTCCAAGAAGCCATAACCCTTTGAAATTCCAGTCTGCTTATCGCGAATGATCTTAAGGGTAAGAAGGTCTTGGGTAGAAGCAAAACATTCGTGCAGATAATTCTCATCCATCCAATGCTGCAAACCCCCGATCCAGAGGGTCCTAATCTCTTCGGCGGAGTTCACTTGTTGCACCATATATGGTACCCTTCGTGAGCTTGACACATCAAGCACATCAAAATAGCCCAGTTACCATCACAGCTAGGCTAGGGAACATCAAAGCCAACATCTGTTGCCACAAACATCTATGTTGTATGGTTGACATCAATGCCAACATTCTTGCCAACAGTTATACCTAACGTGAATTTTGACATATGTTAGAGTAGGTTAATTTATTAAGTTGAAATCCTTCGAAATATCATTTTTTTTGTCTTGGAGGGGGTCACGTTCATAAATGTTTTCACTATCATAAATTTGACCTATCATTGTTTGGATAGTCAAGTTGGGTTTTGTCATTTCTTTGGTCATTAAATTTAGTCATGGGAAGGGGTATATGAGCATTGAAAAATGTTGTAACAAACTGCTAAGTGAGGATGTTGAATGTTGATAGGGTATCTACAGTTAAAGGAATAATTTTAAAGTAGTACATTCATAAAATATTCCAATTTGTTCCCTCTTCAGACATCATTACTTTTCCCTCTATTCTCATCTCTTTATTCCTTCCTTCTCATTCCCTTATTCCCTTGTTATCTTAAATTCCTCTATTATTAATCATTCACACATCCCCTACACCCTAATAATTTCCCATACTCCCTACACTCAGGCCAAGCATGGAGCGCTTCTACACTCTGTAATGCAATTTCCTCTAAAATTGACTGTTTTAGTCACTATTTTGCAGAACGGTTTCTGACCACATGGAGGATAATTTTGTAAAACTGAAAGAGGTTTTTCTTAAGTACAGAACATAGTACAATAACCTCTTCCAGGTTTTACATAGGTGTCACAGATCAAGAGATTCAAATGCATCTTCAAAGCCTACATTTTGAACTACACAAATACTCTATGTTAGTCATGGTTTTACAGAGCAGTTTTTGAGGCTTGGAGGAAGAATTTGAATAAACTGAGAGAGGTTTTTCTTACACACAATCTCATCTACAAAAAAATTATCATATTTTACACAGGTGTTATATTTTTGGAGTTACACGCGTCCAATGGTAGCCTATTTTTGTAGTTTATGTTGATAGAATTAGATGTTGCACACTCACTACACAACCCATGCTCTGACTATCTCATGTACACAATACAATGGCCACTAGTCAAGTTTTGAAGATGCTAGTGTTGAGCATATGTGGTGTACATCTCATTGCCTCAACTATTTGCCACATGTCATTTCTAGAAGGATGAATTTTTGGGCGTTGCGCAGGCTTTTCAACAGTCATAAAGACAACTTTTACGTTTTTTGCTATTTCAATAAGTTTTATCAGTTCGAAGACTTTTCCAGGATAATTTGTATTAAAATAGTTTGTTTTGGCTTTTAAAAGGACAAAAATATGCTTTATGTTTTATGTTTGGGTGAAAAGCATGTAAAAAAACAATAGTTTACTATGTTTTTCTAGTTTTGAATCGATCTTGTGTGGGATCGTAGATGCAGTGAACTTGAACTTATTTTGATCCATGTATCTACTATATTTTTTCATAAATGAAGACACAGAAGGTTTTTGTTGGTTATCAATTTCTAGAGGAGTTATTGCAGTCATGCTTGTGATTTGGTTTTAATGAACATGCCTGAATGTTGAAGGGGTTCCAGTCGATTTATGGAGATTCTTATGCTATGAATGTTTTTTTTTTTTTTCCTCTCAGTTTATATGTCGTTCTCTTGTCGGTTTTCTTCATACTATTTTAAAGGTGTAGGGTACAATTGTACTTGAATTCATTTTATATGTTCATGCCTGACTAAACTGAGTATATTTCAGTAGCAAGTGAAATATGTATGCCTTTAAAAGTATTGTCGTTTATTCTTGATGGTCATTGATCTTAACTACGGTGATAAATGTTATTTATTTCTTCTCTTTTGATAAATGTCTTATACTCTTACCTTTTCTATACTACAATTTCATTATTCATTCCAAAAACTCTACTAATTAAGCGTCCATATATGAAGTTGGTTGGAAATACATCAAGATGTCACAATAGGGAGATCAATATTACTGTCAATAGTTTTTCATAGAATCCTCTACCACCTTGATTATCAAAATCCAAACATTTCCAGAACTGGTCTTTGCAATAGAGTCAAAGCTTTAGTTTTCATTAGTTGAGGGAGCCCCCTATGGCTAGAACGGTCATTTTTCTAGCTGAGAGTAGTTTGTGATTACCTCTATGGACCTTTCCTCAGCCTAAAGGGATTTACAGAGGGATAACATAGTGGCATCATTTCCGAGGATCGAAAGGTTTTATCTTCTTCAGGAAATATCTTCAAATTTTCAGATTTCGCTGTTGATGGTGAACAACAGTCAGAATTAGGAAGGCTAAACCATTCACCTGGTGACTTCAAAAAACTTCAAATCAGATTTAGAGAAAAACATATCTTGTGAGCAAAAGGATGGAATGATAGTATGTGAAAGTTATATACTTAAACTTGAATTTTGTTCAGTGTATAATATCATGTTTTATCAAATTCTTCATGTCCTTTCCTGCAAATGTCCAAATAATTTTCTCCTATATGTTGAATCCAAATGTAGATTGCAAATCTGCACATGAGTCCCCTTATAGAAGTATATATCATTCCCTTGAAGCTAAAAAAGCATCTCCTTTTAGTATTGGCTGTGATGAACAAAGATCCAAACGATAACCATAGTCTAGTTGGTACAACTACAACTTCATCTCAGACCTCAGACATGACTGCTGCCTGGTATGCCTCATTAAATTTTCCATCCCTTTTGCATGATTTACAACATAATTATGATAAGAGGATACCTCAATTTGATGGTACAGGTAAGATCACAACAAGAAAGCATGTGGACAAAATCACTAAGTTCATTGACCTTGAGGAAGTAGATCATGAAGACGTCAAAGTTAGAGATTGGTATAGAAGTTTGGGAGTTGGAAGTATTTCTTTTTTCCAATAGTTTGAATATGTTTTCATTGATAGATGGGATGTTAAAAAGAACGATTTTTAGATTATGGATGAGTATAGGAATCTAAAGAGGCAGCTTGGTGAGATAGTCCAATATTTCTAAACCAGATTTAATAGTGTTTATGATTCCATGTCTACTAATGTAAAACCTCCCCCATGTTTGGCTATGCGTCATTATCCAAATGGTTTGGATGCCAATCTTGCCTATTTTCTTAGAGTGAGGAATTTTGCCACTTTGGAGGATATGCAAAAAAACGTTGTTGATGTGGAAGCAAATTTGTTGATCAAAAAAGCCAAAATGGAAGTTGAAAGAAGGGAAGTGGTTAAGGAAGATCTTTCTCTATTGTTGTACCTTAAGCTAGATACATTGATGAAAATCATGGAAAGGTTGATGGACACATTCATTATGCAAAACAAAATTGTTGGTAGAGGGCAACAAAGAAGAATTCCTTCCCAAGTACATTTGGTAGAAGATGGAGAGTTTGTTGATTTATGGCACCATAAGTTAGAAAATGGTTGTTTTATTTATTCATTTGAAGACAGTCCTGAAGAGAAACTAGTGGCATGTTCTCAACAAGAGGATTTTCAATTTCATCAATTTGAGGAAAGCAATCTACCTGCATGTGTTAGTTATGACAACAATGAAGAATATGATGAAAATATTGAATCAAGTGAGTAGTCATATAGTTTTGAACATAAAGAAAATAATGAATTTTCTGATGATAACTCTCCACCTTTATGTTATGCTACATTTGAATTGTTGAGATAAAATTATAAGATTGCTAGGAAAGACAAAGAGCAAGTTGAAGCTAGCATAACTTGGAAACAACCTCCAGATATAGTTGAGGACTCCGGTTCTTGTTACATTGAAGACTCCTTTATCCAAAAATTGCAACAACCTTTTTTCGGTTTTCAATGATCCAATATCTGATTATTTAGATTATTTTTACAATCAAAGTTTTTCCCCTTCAACTAGTTATGAGTCTAAAAATAGGTATGATGGAATTGTGAAATATTAATTTTATTTTATATTATTTAATTTTTTAATTAATTAATCAATTAATTAATTTTTATTTTTTTCAGGAAGATTTTCAACAGATAAAGTTTTCTCCTTTTGCTGGCAATGAAGCAGATAGTACTGTTGATAATGAATCTCACGTCTCCTCTCTTGAGTTTGATGGGTATATTCAATAGCCTTGTCAATTGTTAAGTGACCAAGTAGAAGGTCAGGATATTCATTTGATTTGTTCTTCAACCCATTTATTTTTTGAATTATTATTATTTCAAGAAGAATCTTGTGAAAATTAGAGCTTTGAATTTGCATGCATAAAGGCTATGGACAGTGAAAATGTTCCATGTAATAGCCGCCTAGCAATACAAGAAAATTATGAAGAAGAGCATGTTTTTGAAGACCTCATGGATGTGGATATTTTTTCTATCAACAAGCTAGTGGCTAAACGGAGAGTGCTTGTCTTTTTGCTAGTTTTCAAGATGGGGTAATGCTTCGGATCATTAAAGATTCTTTTGTTGATTTGTTGTTGTCATCAAAAGAGGTGATTTTTCATGTTCTTCAATATCCTTCAGCCGATCTATTGCAACCATCAAGGAAAATGGTTGTTCTTACATTTGTGGATTATCTTCAATAGTTTCAGTGGCAGTTTCAGTTACCAATATTGCCTTTTTTCCCCCTGTTCAAGGCAACAATGAGCGACACTTAGTCAAGTAGCCTTATTGTTGACTGTCTACATTGGAAGGAGGTGATTACCTAGTGTACATACTTTCAACATATGCATGATTCCATTGTAATACCATTTTAACCTTGAAATATTGCAAGTGTGGGTAGTCAAAGTTGAGATTTAAAGCCTGAGGTGAAGGCCATAAGATATGAACTTGCTGCTACCATAAATAAGTCAGTATGTCCAATAAGAGTCAGTCAGTCAGTCTATAAATTTTTGTAGTTTGATAGTCTATATATCAGTCTTATACATGGTTTCCGTTGCCCAATGGATATGCTTATGGTCTGCGGTGTCATTCTTGGCACCTTACAAGGAGGTTTACATCCCCAATGGAGCCAATGCTAGATTAGGTTAATTTATTAAGTCAAAATCCTTCGAAATATCATTTTCTGCCTTAGAGGGGGTCAAATTCATAAATGTTTTCAATATCATAAATTCGACCTGTCACTGTTTGGAGAGTCATGTTGAGTTTGGTCATTTATTTTGTCATTAAAGTCAGTCATGGGAAGGGGTATCTGAACATTTAAAACTATTTTAACAAACTGCTGAGTGAGGATTTTGAATGTTGATAGGGTGTCTACATTTAAAGGAATCATGTCAAAGTAGTACATTCATAAAATGTTCCAATTTGTTCCCCCTTCAGACATCAGTATGTTTCCCTCTATTCTCATCCCTTATTCCTTCCTTATCATCCCCTTATTCCATTATTATCTTAAATACATTTATTCTTAATCATTCAAATATCCCCTACACCTCAATCATTTCCCATACTCGCTACACTCACGCCAAGCATGGAGGGATTCTACACTCTGCAATGCAATTTCCTCTGAAATTGATTGTTTTAGCCACTATTTTGTAGAGTGGTTTCTGAACACATGGAGGAAACATTTGGAAAAATGAAAGAGGTTTTTCTTAATAACATACTAGAGCACAATAACCTCTTCCAAAATTTACGCAGGTGTCACAGATCGGGAGATTAGATTTCATATTCAAAGACTACTTTTCAAACTGCACAAATACTCTCTTTTAGTCATGGTTTTGAAGAGACATTTTCAAGGATATGGGGAAGAATTTGAATAAACAGAGAGAGGTTTTTTTAGAACAAGCTCATCTACAAAAATCTATCTCAGATTGTACATAGGTTTTATATTTTTGGAGTTACACACGTCCAATGGTGGCCTATTTTCACCATTTCTATTAACAAAAGTAGGCATTGCGCATACGTTGTGCACTCACTACGCATCGCATGTCTGACTATCTCACGTACACAGTACAATGACCACCTATCAGGTTTTGAAGATACTAGCGTGAAGTACATGTGGTGTCCAGCTC
>APFE030576519.1:6228-34662 GCA_000404065.3 Pinus taeda | reverse complement strand
CAAAACATTCGTGCAGATAATTCTCATCCATCCAATGCTGCAAACCCCCGATCCAGAGGGTCCTAATCTCTTGGGTGGGGTTGAGTTGTTGGGCCATAACCGAGTTTCAGGAGGCGTGGGCATCATCAATTGTTCTTGATATTGTTGCTGCTGGGAATCGATCGCGGGTTCTGCCGTGGGATCTGGCTGCATCATTCTGAAATATTTAAAAGAATGCGAGAAAAATCTCCCGGACACAGCGCACTGCAGGAAATCTATGGCAGCTTCGAAAGGTACGCAAAAATTCTATGAAGGCTGGGCAGGTTTTGATCCAGACTTCAGAGTGCTACAGCTTCTGTCCACTTATATGCTCAAAAATTCTATGAAAGCTGGTCTGGTTTTAATCCAGACTTCGGAGAGCTACAACTTCTGTCCACTTATATGCTCGAAAGAAACGCTAGGAAGTAAGACTGTATCTTGGTAATAGAAGATGTGTAGGTTCTATATATATTCGCTTTTACCGGTTCGGCAGGCTTGTTGAGGTTTGTTGAAGTTAAATGTATTAATTTAAAGAAAACGTTAAACAATGGAAATGAGATTCTCATGTAAAGAAAACGTTAAACGTTAAACTTTAAAAAATGAGATTCTTACGTATGATTCTTACGTATGATCTCTATGGCTCAATATTTCTCAATTATGTAATAAGCGTGTAATTTATAATAAGCATGTCATTTATTTTGAAGGTGGTTAGAAATCATTGAGTCATGTTTTTAAACGTGATGAATAATATATATGAATTTGAGAGAATATATAATGTTATTATGTATAATTTTATAATAATGATAAGCTAGATATAGTATGTGGCATTTTGTTATATTGTTATTTTTTAAAATTGAATTTCATTAATGTTGATGTTATGATACATGATATTTGTGCGGTGTTTTCATCTATCAAAATATAGCATACCATTTATACTGTTAGATTTGTACATTTTTGGAGTCACTTTTAACCAGGACAATATTTGAAAATATAAAATTATTACATACATTACATATTGTAATAAAATTCATTTTGTATTGTAATAAAAACTATTTTGTAGAATAAACTTGATTAATATTTTCTTATTAAGGTTATCAAAAATAGTCTTAATATCCACATTCCAAGGTACCAAACCAAAGCCTATGATTCTAGTAATAAATTTCTATACTCCATAAATTGATATTCCAAATTACTAATACTCCAAAAATTGAAAAATTCACATTAATATAACTATTAGTAAATATATAATCACCCACATATAGGGTGGTTCGTATGTGCCACATTGAATGCATATTTATGTGTGGAAACCTTGTCATTTAATATTGTATTTAAAAATAGATAATAATGCTTACTTTAAAATATAAAAAGAAGAATAGAAATTAATAAAATAAAATCTTTAACATGAAGCATACTTAAAACATTTCAATTTGTGTCTTAATTTTACATCAACTTTATATAGAGAAAGTAATTAAAAATAAAAATAAAAAATTCTAATTGTGCCAATAAACATGTCTATTTCAAAATAGACATTCTAAAACTGTAATTTAATTATTAGTAAATAATAAATATTAGGTGGATGGTAAGCTCCATGGAATATGTTGGAATATTCATAGTAATATGAGTAGATCAAGGGTTGAGATTTATCTCCTTGATTTGAAATGACATAAAAGAAACAACAAAAGCAAAAAAATAAATTTTGGTTTAAATGAAATAATATGTATGTTGAGTAACATCTCATATATATATATAGAAAGAAAGAAAGATCCTTGTTGCTTTCCAATATGAGGAAAATGTATATTTAAGTGTTACATCCGAAAAAAGCAAGATTGTATTATAAGATATATAAGGACAGATCAGTACATTGACATAGTAGTTCTGCATATGGCGTAATTATAGGATTGAGCCAAAAAAATCTAGGTGAGATGGGAAGCATAATCCCAGCTGATAGCAAGACAGTCCAAAGAGCTGCCAGTGAGATGTAAGAGAAACAAAAGATAATGCATACTTGAGTAAAAGATAATGCATAATTGAGTAAATTTGAAATTAGAAACCAGGAAGGGAAAAATCTTGGATAGGGAAGATTTCCCCTTCAAACTTTACCTTCATATACCATCTTGGATAGGGAAGATTTCCCCTTCAAACTTTACCTTCATATACCAAAAGCCTGGATCCGATTGAAGACCCTCCTTTGACAAAGTGTTCCTTTGACAAAGTGTGTGTTTGCTGATTATGAACCCTGTTAACTTGAATAAATTTATGCTAGTTACACAGAAAAATTATGCCACTTTCCCATTCATTAAATTTTTTTTGGTGGTAGTATTAAATTCCCTCTATATATGGTGATTGATATCTTACAGCCTCTATAAATAAGATTTTAAAAACTTTATATCACCCATTTTTGGAATAACAATGCACTCCACTCACTAAATTTTTTAGAGCATCATAGTTACAAAATTTTCGTATATATTATTACTTTTTAAAAGCATGAATTAACACTAATTTGTAGAGCTTTATTTGAGAGGTAGTTGAATTCTCCATGTAATATATATAAAATTTCATTATTTAACACTTTGAAACCATGCTTAAACTTCTTGCCCTCTCAATCAATGTGGATATGTCAACATCACTCCAGTTAGAATCACAAATATTAGAAGGTGATTACTAAAAAAAGAAAAAAGAAAAATAAGATTTTATAAAACTTCATCACCCCTTTTAAAAATAACAATGATTTCCTCTTGGGTTGGGCTAAAATAACAATGATTTCCTCTTGGGTTGGGCAGGTTCCCATTTGAGTGATGTTGACATATCCGATTTGAGTGATATTGACATATGCACGTTGATTGAGTGAGGCAAGAAGTTTAAAGTTAATTCATGCTTTTAAAAAGTAATAATACATATGAAAATTTTGTAACTACAATGCCTTAGAAAATTTAGCCAGTGGAGTGCATTGTTATTCCTAAAAGAGGTGATATGAAGTTTTATAAAATCTTATTTATAAGGGTTAATATCAATCTCTACCAAATTACTGTTTTTAGTTTATTTATTTTAATTCAAAGACTTGCCAAAGTAGTAAAATTGTTTAATCTTAATCAAATTAATCTATTGGAGAGAACTTCCAACATCACCGATTTAAAGTACAAATACCTTCCAACTTCAACTATTTAAAGTACAAATACCTTTTATTAAATATTTTTCTCTATAACTAAAATACATATCCAAAATAAAAAATAGAAAATTGAAATTCAATAACCATATAAAAGTACAAAAATTTGATAACCATATACCACAAACAAATCTTTTGTTAATAATTTAAACAAATATTTTGTTAATAATTTAAAAAAAAAATATTATTTAGAAATAATAAAATGAAAAATTAAAACAATAACGAAAAAATCTATGACTAATTTCCGTTGTAACTGAAACTAATTTATCTATAACTAATTTACTGTGGCTGTTTTAACTGAAACTAATTTACTGTGGATGCTGCTGATAGTTTGCATTTGGAGCGATATTAATGAACATATTTGGGTCTTGAGGTTGCGTGGCATAAGCATAACCAGCATTATATGGTTGTGTGGCATAACTATAATCAGCATTGGATCCTTGATTACCACTGTAATTAATCGCATTCCATGGATTTGGATCTGTTTGTTGAGGCTGTGTGACATAACCATAACCACCATTGTATCCTTGTCCACCACCATAATATGCCCCATTCCATTGATTTGGATCTGGTTGCTGTGTTTGAGAAGACCCTGCACGCTGCACTTGTTTCTTTCTTCCCCAAGAAAGCCGAATTGGTCTCTGACCAAGAACTGTACCATGTAACATTTGCAATGCTAACTCTGCAGATGCCCTGTTGCTAAACTCGACAAATCCACACCGCTTGCCGAAAGGTATCTTTGCATGCACAAGCTCACCATAGTGGCCAAATGTCTCCATCAGCATTTCCACTGTCACATTGGGATCTAAGCCACCAACAAACAGAGTAGTATTATTTGGATCATTCTCTGTGTCCAACTCGACCACTTGAGGAGGATAGGGTTGCTGATAAACAGTAGCCTGCTTTGTTATGGCAGGAGCTATTCGCATAGGTCTGGAGGAACAAAATATTCCATTCATTTCTGTTATAGCCCTAGCCTGCTCATTCCCATCCCCAAATGTTACAAACCCATATCCTTTTGAACGGCCTGTAACCCTATCAGTAATGACCTTTGCTCCTTTTACAGATGGGTATCTGGATCTGAAGGTCTCTCGCAGCAGCTCATCTGTGTCACCAGATGCCAAATCTCCCACGAATATAGTAAAATCTTTAGAACGATTTTCTCCACCAGTATTCGTTGCCCAATTTAGCCTGTAAAATTGTTCAGCGCTGGGCATCTGTACACCATTGTAATTTTGTAGAACCATCTGAGCTGCTGCATTGCTTGCAAAATCCAAGAAGCCATAACCCTCTGAAAGTCCAGTCTGCTTATTGCGAATGATCTTAAGGGAAAGAAGGTCCTGGGTAGAAGCAAAACATTGGTGCAGATAATTCTCATCCATCCAATGCTGCAAACCCCCGATCCAGAGGGTCCTAATCTCTTCGGCTGAGTTCACTTGTTGCACCATAACCTGAGGTTGGGGTTGCTGGGGCCAAAACCCAGCTTCAGGAGGCAGGGGCATCATCAATTGTTCTTGATATCGTTGCTGCTGGGAATCGATCGCGGGTTGTGCCGTGAGATCTGGCTGCATCATTCTGAAATATCTAAAAGAATGCGAGAAAAAACTCAGCGACACAGCGCACTGCAGGAAATCTACGTTAGCTCGAAGGGTACTAAAAAATTCTATGAAGGCTGGGCAAGTTTTGATCCAGACTTCGGAGAGCTTTTGATAGAAAGTAAAACTTTATGTTGGTGATCGAAGATGTGTAGGTTCTATATATATTCGCTTTTAGTGGACCGTGCCGACGTTTACTGGTCCGTGTCAGTCGGTGTTCCTCAAAATGTGGAAGCTTCATTTTGTTGGGTTGAGGTGTGTCGAAGTTAAATGTATTAATTTAAAGAAAAGGTTAAACCATGAAAATGAGTGTCTTTAGTTTTACGTTACTTTTGTTATATTTTGAGGTTTGGTATAAATTTAAGAATATTAAATTTTGGGTATTAAAATTTTGAAACTTTGTCACGTGGAAGGATTAGACAGTTTACTACCTTTGTTGTGCAAAACTTTGTTGAAAAGATGTTTGTTTTAAATAATCTTTATTCCTCACCATGTGTGTGAGATCTTATTTCCAGGGATAGTTGAATGTGTTTTCTATGACTTGATGTTTGTTATCAAAATATTTTATATATATATATATATATATATATATATATAAATATTTTTATTTTTTAAATTGGTTGGGTAATTATAAGTATTTGGGATAACTTTTAATGTTTTTTTCGAAAAGTTAAATTGATTTTCCCTTGAGTGCTAAAAACTTAAGTAATATTTATGGCCTAATATTTTTCAATTAGGTCTAAAATGAGTATGTCACTTATTTTGAAGTATGTTAGAAATTATTGAGCCATCCTTAGTGGTGATGCATATTACCATTAATATAGCCTTTTTAAAATGTATATGATTCTTGAGAGAATACATAATGTTATTGTGTATAATTTTATATAAGACTATATGGATAATAATGATAAACATGGTATAGTATGTGACACCTTATTACAATAGCATTGTCATTTTCTAAAATTGAATTTCATTAATGTTAAAGTTATGACGCATGCCACTTGTGGGGTGTTGTCACTTATCAACAAATAACATACCATCCACTACTAGATTTATACATCTTTGGAGTCACTTTTGATCACATAATCCTCCACAATATACTCCCAATAAGATTATTACATACATTACATATTGTAATAAAGTTCATTTTTTTTAATAAATTTGATTAGTATATTTTCTTATTAAGATTATCAAAAAATAGTTTTAATAGCCACATTCCAAGGTACCTGTTACCACTCAAACTAGTAAGGGTCCTAGGAGGAGATCCTATAGAGCAACTGCTAGGTCAAGTGGCAACAATGGAGCGATAGCCCACTGTCACCTCAGCTAAGGCTCCCTATTCTTTATGGACTTTCACTAATGGGAGGAGTCCCAGTGTGTAATGAATCACGAGGAAAGATAGATCAATGATAAGATATGGTAATTCCTAATTCCTATTCACAAGAGAGGCTCAAATAATTGGCTCACTTGCTTTGAAAGCAAGGTGATTAGCTCTTTAGGAAGGGGTATGAGGATACCTAGACCTAGGGTCGGGGAATATCCTTTAACAAGACATATCCAAGACCTAAGAATCCTAAAGGAGAAATGACTTCTATGTGACCCTTGTGGGATGTGAATTACAAGGTTGCGGGACCACAACAAACCCAAGTGGACCTAAACTAGGCCAAGGTTGTGGAGTTGATCAACAACAGAGGTGCTTGATCTAGTTAGGGAGGATAATATGATCAAAAGGCTTATTTTTTTTTTGAAATTTGAATGCAAGGATCCAAATGAGGACACTAACCCAAATCAACCTAGGGAGAGAATTGATCCTCGAGCTAGGGCTTGCGATATCTCGAGATTCCACCATCAGATTGTGCTCAAACTTGGAGGACCCCAACTCAGTCTTTGACTGATTTTCAAGGTGTTTGGATGGCTACAAAATATTTTGCTTTATGCCCTAGGTCACCTACACGGGTTAGGCCTAGAAAGAGAAGACAAGGTGAAAAACAATATTCTTTTGTGATCACGTTTGGACGAGATCATTAACTAGCCTATTGGGATAATGGAATCTAATGGAAACAATGTTTAGAGATGCTTAATTTCAATCAAGGTGTTCCCAAACAATTTTGCATGACAAAAGAAACAACTAGGTTACAAGGGAAATTTATACTTCTAATTATTTGCAAATGATGACTTATCAAGATAATACATGAGAAATCATGTATATCTAGGACAATAATCCATCATACATTTCAATAATCAGCATGAAAAATCACTCACAAAGACAAGGTCAACAACTTCGCATAAGCCCAAGAGCAACTACACTAGCTTCATGAACAAAAACATTCCATAGATCTTTTATGAGACAAAATTTCAAGATAAGCATGAAAAGAGTACTCACAATCTACAACGAGATTATTCCAATCATCAAGTGCATGAAAAGAGAAGCTCCAAGATAGAAAAATTGAGATCTTCATAAACATCAAAATGCATTAGTTCTCAAATTTATCCATCCAAAAGGCTAGTGAAAATATCAAGAGATACAAATGATTCAAATCCAAGTGATGATGAGAGGAATGAATGAGCCTCTCATCTATTTACAATCTCCATAAGGGGGTTCAAATAGCATAATTAGCCTAATAATGCCCCAACCAATAAAATAATGTACAATAATGATATGACTTAGTGACAAGCCCACCAAGATAGCTCCAAAATAGAAAGATAAACCTCTCAAGAGGGAAAACTAGTAAACATAATGAGTTGTTGGGCTACTAAGAAGGCCTAGTGGAGTTAAAAGTGTGCCAAGATGTAAGAATAGGCTCCAAACATAACGAATAAGGGGTTTGACCCTTGATATCCAAGCAAGTCACATGTGGCGTCCCTAAGTGGGTGTGGGGGCACAATGACATCCTCACGGGTCTCCAAGTGGATCGATAATGCATGTAAATCATCTGTAAGGGCTAGGATGGTGACAGAAGTCTCCCCTTTGTCTCCCGCTATGAGACATCGTTGGAAATAATGTTAATATTGAAAGGGGATGAATATGTATTAAGGCTAATTTTATCTTTCATCCAGACTTGGAAGCTATTATATGAGATATGCTTTAACAAACCATAACAACATCCATATAAATCAACACAAGCATACACGTCATGAGCAGCAAACACTTGAGACATGAAGTTTTCATGTGGAAACCATTCCGGGAAAAAACCACAAAAGCTTGTTGTTATTATTGATGTAAAATAAGAACACCTACTCTATTACATCAATCTATTTGTGAGCCACCACTCATAGGAAGCACCAACTCCCTTTGATTGTTTAGTAGCATCCACTAAAAGGAAGCACCAACTCCCTTTGATTGTTTAGTAGCACCCACTAGCAGGAAGCACCAACTCCCTCCTTTTGTAGAGACCTATCCATCTTACCAGAAGCACCAACTTCATGGATTTGTTGCAAGTGCCAACTTGCACCTCCTTGGACTTATGAAAACACCAACTTGTACGAGGCACCAACTGCCAAACCTTCTCAAGCACCCACTATAGATGGAAGCACCAAATTCTTGTATACAGACTCTAACCCACACTCAAATAGGAACTCAATGTTCATTGTTATTGGAAACCAATCTTCCTGGTATCAAATTTGTTCTCTTCATCCCTTGGCCCACGTAACACTCTATCTCTTCTCACTCTGTTCACTCTACAACAACCTATTGTCACCACCACAACATCATATTGCTCCTGGTCCTTGTCCACTGCACACAACATCACACTCTTCTCAACCTTCTTCCTCTGCACATGCACCTTCATTATTTTGCACAACAACACTAGCTCTCTTTCGAGGTCTCTTTCTTTTGCTTAGGCACTCTCAGCCTTTCACAACAGAACAAGCACACTCAACCTCACACATAAGCACTACTCACTTCCCCCACCACATTGCTCAATGGAAATCTGGATTTGTTCCTCTGTTACACTTTCCTTGATGTTGCCTCTAATTCTTGTTTCCACACTACCTGAGTGTACCTATGCATGGCCTCTTCATTCTGTTGTTGTGTCTGACTTGGACATTGTTGCCTCATTAAACTATGAATATGGGTACCTGAACGATCTTTATACTAAGAATTCATTCTCATTCCACCTGCACACTCCAGTGAGGCTCTCCATGGTTATTCATGGCTTCACAGAGCTTGAATGTACTTCAACATGAATTCTGTGTTCTTCATTTAATTTCTAAGTTGTGCATAGACATATCAGAGGTAGCTTTCTTATCTTAAGGCAGGCCCAACACTCTTCCTTGCAAAATCATGATTTTTTTTGTCTTTGATCAAATGATATTTGTAGTTTCCATTACTTCTCTTACCAACTCTCCTACACTCGCTTACTCAACTACAGACTCATCCATCTGCAACACTCAGTGCTACACTATCAAAGCTCCATTCATTGTAAATTTTATTAAAACAATGTTACCATATTACAATATTTTAAAGTGCCTTTAGCTCCTTACTCAGCCCCTTTTCCTGTTTCTCCTCCATGGGACTGCGTGTTGTGGCTGACAACTTCATTCTCCTCTGTAAAGTAATAGTAGAGCTCCTTCATTATAATGGCCTTTCAAAATCACGAGCTTCTGATTTTACCTTTAGCCCCTTTTGCTCAGCTCCTTCTTGTTTTACACCATGGAACCGGGAGCTGTGACCAACAGTTCAATGCTTAGGTGCTAAGGCCTTTAGATCCTATTGGGGCCCTATCTCCTTATGTATTTTTCTCTCCCTCTTGGTTCTTTGAGCTAAGCAGCACCCACATTAGAGCTCTTCTATGTTGTAACTTTTTCAAATTAATTAGAGAGGAGTTCTAAAGTTTCAACCTCCGAAATATTTTTTACGTGGCATCACACATCACTTAGGTGCTAAGCTCTTCTCTATGCCCTTGGTCCTTTGGTTCCCCTCGAAAAGACACCCAACAATATTGGAGCCCCTGGTATCAACGTTCCTCTCCAAATTACAATTTCAGAGAAGTCTCGAAATTCTAACCTCTGAAATACTCCATAGAACCTCGGTGCTAAGTCTCACTTCTACACCCTTGTTTTTCTAGGTTTCCTATGACCAAGAACCAATCCACATCAGAGCACTACATATCAGGAATTTCTCAGAAATTTCAGTTAGAACGGAGTTCTGAAATTTCGACCTCCAAAATAATTTATAGCCCTTTGGTGTTATCCCTGTTTTGCGCCCTTGGTCCTTTGGGTCTCCCAAGACTAAGAATTGGTCCACAATGGAGCTCCTTTATCGGGACTTCCTCTTAATTAAATTATGGAGAAGTTCTGAAATATCCAGCCTTTGAAATATATCTCACATGGAATCTTCACAACACTTTAGGTGCTAAGGTCTTCCTTGTTCCCTTGGTTCTATCGGTTTCCTCATGACCAAGTGGAAACACTATCGGAGCCCCTAGCATAAGAACTTCTACCAATTTTAATGACAACGGAGTTATGAAAACTCTAACCTTCGAAATTCTAGCATGCCGAATGATATCATGCTTTTCATCATCTCCACGTGGCGCCTCCATAGTGGTGACATGCGTCGCTTGGATTTGTGCGATTAGGCCACTCGATTTTTCTAAATATGGATGCCACATTTCCTTCATACAACCGTGTTATGCTGATGTCATATGCCACTATCAACTCCTCAAGACCATTAAAATGATGCCATTTGTCCTATTAGAGGAGAGAGAAAAGGGCCACTCGGTCCTTCGGTTTTGCGATGAATTTATTCATTAATTCCCTACACCTCACAACCTCGGTGCTTCTAAGAATTCAAATGATATGGACTTACGAAACTTCAAGGTTCTGAAATCCTAATATACCAAGGTTCCAAATGTTCTTGTCTACTTCTGATATTCAAATTTTTCGATGTCCCGATATGCTTATGATCTTTTGAAATCGGGTTTCGATGTTCTGCGGTCCCGAGGTTCCAACCTGCTCCGACCCACCAAATTCTGACCTCTGATATTTCAGCCTCCCAAAGCTCTGAAGTTTCGATATGACCATCCTTTCGAAATTCAAGGTCTGAAATTCAACTTGCTGAGGACTTCAAGACCCTGAGTTCATAAATCCATAACGTTTGATCCAAGAGGTCATTCCTGGACTTCCACATACAGTTGGAAATCCCTTTCAAAGAAATTTCCAGTGGAGAAGTTCTAAGTAGTCTTTGAGCCCAGCTACTACCTGAAAAATGGCTTTTAACTCTCTTCCATTATTTCCACCTTGGATCTTCTTCTTATTCCTAGAATTGCCTCTTTGGATGCATTTTTCCAGGTTCCACATACTATTGGAGAGATCGTTCAGAGCACTAACCAACTGTTCCAATTCCAAGAATATATGAGCTGATCTCTTGAGGCATAACCTCCTCCAAAGTTTGGGGCTCCTAACCATCATAGTCATATTTTTATGGCTTCTCCAATAAGCCATCTAGTGTGATGATTCTCTACAAGAGAATACATAAACTATGGTACCCTTCGTGAGCTTGACACATCAAGCACATCAAAATAGCCAAGCACATCAAAATAGCCCAATTACCATCACAGCTAGGCTAGGGAACATCAAAGCCAACATCTGCTGCCACAAACATCTATGTTGTATGGTTGACATCAATGCCAACATTCTTGCCAATAGTTATACCTAACGTGACTTTTGACATATGTTAGAGTAGGTTAATTTATTAAGTTGAAATCCTTCGAAATATCATTTTCTTTTGTCTTGGAGGGGGTCACATTCATAAATGTTTTCACTATCATAAATTTGACCTATCACTGTTTGGATAGTCAAGTTGGGTTTTGCCATTTCTTTGGTCATTAAAGTTAGTCATGGGAAGGGGTATATGAGCATTGAAAAATGTTGTAACAAACTGCTAAGTGAGGATGTTGAATGTTGATAGGGTGTCTACAGTTAAAGGAATCATGTTAAAGCAGTACATTCATAAAATATTCCAATTTGTTCCCTCTTCAGACATCATTACTTTTCCCTCTATTCTCATCTCCTTATTCCTTCCTTCTCATCCCCTTATTCCCTTGTTATCTTAAATTCCTCTATTATTAATCATTCACACATCCCCTACACCCTAACAATTTCCCATACTCCCTACACTCATGCCAAGCATGGAGTGCTTCTACACTCTGCCATGCAATTTCCTCTAAAATTGACTGTTTTAGTCACTATTTTGCAAAACGGTTTTTGACCACATGGAGGATAATTTTGTAAAACTGAAAGAGGTTTTTCTTAAGTACAGAACAGAGTATAATAACCTCTTCCAAGTTTTACACAGGTGTCACATATCAAGAGATTCAAATACATCTTCAAAGCCTACATTTCAAACTACACAAATACTCTGTGTTAGTCATGGTTTTGCAGAGCAGTTTTTGAGGCTTGGAGGAAGAATTTGAATAAACTGAGAGAGGTTTTTCTTACACACAATCTCATCTACAAAAAAATTCTCATATTTTACATGGGTGTTATATTTTTGGAGTTACACGTGTCCAATGGTAGCCTATTTTCGTAGTTTATGCTGATAGAATTAGGTGTTGTGCACTCACTACGCAGCCCATGCTCTGACTATCTCACGTACACAATACGATGGCCACTAGTCAGGTTTTTGAAGATGCTAGTGTTGAGCATATGTGGTGTACATCTCATTGCCTCAGCTATTTGCCACATGTCATTTCTATAAGGATGATTTTTTGGGCATTGCGCAAGCTTTTCAACAGTCATAAAGACAACTTTTACGTTTTTTGCTATTTCAATAAGTTTTATCAGTTCGAAGACTTTTCCAAGATAATTTGTATTAAAATAGTTTGTTTTGGATTTTAAAAGGACAAAAACATGCTTTATGTTTTATGTTTGGGTGAAAAGCATGTAAAAAACAATAGTTTACTATGTTTTTCCAGTTTTGAATCGATCCTCTGTGGGATCGTAGATGCAGTGAACTTGAACTTATTTTGATCCATGTATCTACTATATTTTTTCATAAATGAAGACAAAGAAGGTTTTTGTTGGTTATCAATTTCTAGAGGAGTTATTGCAGTCGTGCTTGTGATTTGGTTTTAATGAACATGCCTGAATGTTGAAAGGGTTCCAGTCGATTTATGGAGATTCTTATGCTATGAATGTTTTTGGAATAAGGCTTTTTTTTTTTTTTCTCTTCTCTCAGTTTATATATCGTTCTCTTGTCGGTTTTCTTCATACCATTTTAAAGGTGTAGGGGACAATTATACATGATTTCATTTTATATGTTCATGCCTGACTAAACTGAGTATATTTCAGCAGCAAGTGAAATATGTATGCCTTTAAAAGTATTGTCTTTTATTCTTGATGGTCATTGATCTTAACTACAGTGATAAATGTTATTTATTTCTTCTCTTTTGATAAATGTCTTATACTCTTACCTTTTATATATTACAATTTCATTATTCATTCCAAAAACTGTACTAATTAAGCCTCCATATATGAAGTTGGTTGGAAATACATCAACATGTCACAATAGGGAGATCACTATTACTGTCAATAGTTTTTCATAGAATCCTCTACCACCTTGATGATCAAAATCCAAACATTTCCAGAACTGGTCTTTGTGTGCAATAGAGTCAAAGCTTTAGTTTTCATTAGTTGAGGGAGCCCCCTATGGCTAGAATGGTCATTTTTCTAGCCGAGAGTAGTTTGTGATTACCTCTATGGACCTTTCCTCAGCCTAAAGGGATTTACGGAGGGATAACATAGTGGCATCATTGCCGGGGATCGAAAGGTTTTATCTTCTTCAAGAAAGATCTTCAAATTTTCAGATTTCGCTGTTGATGGTGAACAATAGTTAGAATTAGGAAGGCTAAACCGTTCACCTAGTGACTTCACAAAACTTCAAATCAGATTTAGAGAAAAACATATCTTGTCAGCAAAAGGATGGAATGATAGTATGTGAAAGTTATATACTTAAACTTGAATTTTGTTCAGTGTATAATATCATGTTTTATCAAATTCTTCATGTCCTTTCCTGCAAATGTCCAAAGAATTTTCTTCTATATGTTGAATCCAAATGTAGATTGTAAATCTGCACATGAGTCCCCTTATAGAAGTATATATCATTCCCTTGAAGGTAAAAAAGCATCTCCTTTTAGTATTGGCTGTGATGAACAAAGATCCAAACGATAACCATAGTCTAGTTGGTACAACTACAACTTCATCTCAGACCTCAGACATGACTGCTGCCTGGTATGCCTCATTAAATTTGCCATCCCTTTTGCATGAGTTACAACACAATTATGATAAGAGGATACCTCAATTTGATGGTATAGGTAAGATCACAACAAGAAAGCATGTGGACAAAATCACTGAGTTCATTGACCTTGAGGAAGTAGATCATGAAGACATCAAAGTTAGAGATTGGTATAGAAGTTTGGCAGCTGGAAGTATTTATTTTTTCCAATAGTTTGAATATGTTTTCATTGATAGATGGGAGGTTAAAAAGAACAATTTTTAGATTATGGATGAGTATAGGAATCTAAAGAGGCAGCTTGGTGAGACAGTCCAATATTTCTAAACCAGATTTAATAGTGTTTATGATTCCATACCTACTAATGTAAAACCTCCTCCATGTTTGACTATGCGTCATTATCCAAATGGTTTGGATGCCAATCTTGCCTACTTTCTTAGAGTGAGGAATTTTGCCACTTTGGAGGATGTGCAAAAAAACGTTGTTGATGTGGAAGCAAATTTGTTGATCAAAAAAGCCAAAATGGAAGTTGAAAGAAGGGAAGTGGTTAAGCAAGATCTTTCTCCATTGTCGTACCTTAAGCTAGATACATTGATGAAAATCATGGAAAGGTTGATGGACATATTCATTATGCAAAACAAAATTGTTGTTAGAGGGCAACAAAGAAGAATTCCTTCCCAAGTAGATTTGGTAGAAGATGGAGATTTTGTTGATTTATGGCACCATAAGTAAGAAAATGGTTGTTTTATTTATTCATTTGAAGGCAGTCCTGAAGAGCAACTAGTGGCATGTTCTCAACAAGAGGATTTTCAATTTCATCAATTTGAGGAAAGCAATCTACCTGCATGTGTTAGTTATGACAACAATGAAGAATATGATGAAAATATTGAATCAAGTGAGTAGTCATATAGTTTTGAACATAAAGAAAATAATGAATTTTCTGATGATAACTCTCCACCTTTATGTTATGCTACATTTGAATTGTTGAGATAAAATTATAAGATTGCTAGGAAAGAAAAAGAGCAAGTTGAAGCTAGCATAACTTGGCAACAACCTTCATATATAGTTGAGGACTCCATTTCTTGTTACATTGAAGACTCCTTCATCCAAAAATTGCAACAACCTTTTTCGGTTTTCAATGATCCAATATTTGATTATTTAGATTATTTTTACAATCAAAGTTTTTCCCCTTCAGCTAGTTATGAGTCTAAAAATAGGGATGATGGAAATTTATTTATTTATTTATTAATATATTTTAATTTTTTAAATTAATTAATTTATTTTTTTTCAGGAAGATTTTCAACAGATAAAGTTTTCTCCTTTTGCTGGCAATGAAGCAGATAGTACTGTTGATAATGAATCTCACGTCTCCTCTCTTGAGTTTGATGGGTATATTCAATAGCCTTGCCAATTGTTAAGTGACCAAGTAGAAGGTCAGGATATTCATTTGATTTGTTCTTCAATCCATTTATTTTTTGAATTATTATTATTTCAAGAAGAATCTTGTGAAAATTAGAGCTTTGAATTTGCATGCATAAAGGCTATGGACAGTGAAAATGTTCCATGTAATAGTCGTCTAGCAATACAAGAAAATTATGAAGAAGAGCATGTTTTTGAAGACCTCATGGATGTGGATATTTTTTCTATCAACAAGCTAGTGGCTAAACGGAGAGTGCTTGTCTTTTTGCTAGTTTTCAAGATGGGGTAATGCTTCGGATCATTAAAGATTCTTTTGTTGATTTGTTGTTGTCATCAAAAGAGGTGATTTTTCATGTTCTTCAATATCCTTCAGCCGATCTATTGCAACCATCAAGGAAAATGGTTGTTCTTACATTTGTGGATTATCTTCAATAGTTTCAGTGGCAGTTTCAGTTACCAATATTTCCTTTTTTCCCCCTGTTCAAGGCAACAATGAGCGACACTTAGTCAAGTAGCCTTATTGTTGACTGTCTACATTGGAAGGAGGTGATTACCTAGTGTACATACTTTCAACATATGCATGATTCCATTGTAATACCATTTTAACCTTGAAATATTGCAAGTGTGGGTAGTCAAAGTTGAGATTTAAAGCCTGAGGTGAAGGCCATAAGATATGAACTTGCTGCTACCATAAATAAGTCAGTATGTCCAATAAGAGTCAGTCAGTCAGTCGATAAATTTTTGTAGTTTGATAGTCTATATATCAGTCTTATACATGGTTTTCGTTGCCCAATGGATATGCTTATGGTCTGCGGTGTCATTCTTGGCACCTTACAAGGAAGTTTCCATCCCCAATGGAGCCAATGCTAGATTAGGTTAATTTATTAAGTCAAAATCCTTCAAAATATCATTTTCTACCTTGGAGGGGGTCAAATTCATAAATGTTTTCAATATCATAAATTCGACCTGTCACTGTTTGGAGAGTCATGTTGAGTTTGGTCATTTATTTGGTCATTAAAGTCAGTCATGGGAAGGGGTATCTAAGCATTTAAAACTATTGTAACAAAATGCTGAGTGAGGATTTTGAATGTTGATAGGGTGTCTACATTTAAAGGAATCATGTCAAAGCAGTACATTCATAAATTGTTCCAATTTGTTCCCCCTTCAGACATGAGTATGTTTCCCTCTATTCTCATCCCTTATTCCTTCCTTCTCATCCCCTTATTCCATTATTATCTTAAATACATTTATTCTTAATCATTCAAATATCCCCTACACCCCAATCATTTCCCATACTCGCTACACTCATGCCAAGCATGGAGGGATTCTACACTTTACAATGCAATTTCCTCTGAAATTGATTGTTTTAGCCACTATTTTGTAGAGTGGTTTCTGAACACATGGAGGAAACATTTGGAAAAATGAAAGAGGTTTTTCTTAATAACATACCAAAGCACAATAACCTCTTCCAAAATTTACGCAGGTGTCATAGATCGGGAGATTAGATTTCATATTCAAAGACTACTTTTCAAACTGCATAAATACTCTATTTTAGTCATGGTTTTGAAGAGACATTTTCAAGGATATGGGGAAATATTTGAATAAACAGAGAGAGCTTTTTTTTAGAACAAGCTCATCTACAAAATATATCTCAGATTGTACATAGGTGCTATATTTTTGGAGTTACACATGTCCAATGGTGGCCTATTTTTACAATTTCTATTAACAAAAGTAGGCATTGCACAGATGTTGTACACTCACTACGCATCGCATGTCTGACTATCTCACGTACACATTACGATGGCCACCTATCAGGTTTTGAAGATACTAGCGTGGAGTACATGTGGTGTCCAGCTCACCATCTCAACTACTTGCCACGTGTCAGTTCTAGAAGGATGAAGTTTTGGGTGCCGCGTAGGCTTTTCAATAGTAAAAAATGCAACTTTTATGCTTTTTGATATTTCAATCAATTTTATCTGTTTGAATAATTTTAAAAAATAATTTGTATTAAAATAGTTTTTTTTGGCTTTCAGAAGGACAAAAAGATGCTTTATGTTTTATTTTTGGGTGAAAAGCATGTAAAAAAACAACAATTTACTATGCTTTTCCAATTTTCAAGCATTCCTCTCTAGGTTCATAGATGCAGTGAACTTGAACTTATTTTGGTTCATGTATCTACTATATATTTTCATAAATGAATACAAAGAAGGTTATTGTTGGTTTCTCAATTGCTAGAGGATTTATTGCAATCATGCTTGTGATTTGGTTTTAATGAACATGCCTGAATGTTGAAGGGGTTCCAGTCGATTTATGGAAATTCTTATGGTATGAATGTTTTTGGAATAAGTTTTTCTCTTTCATTTTATATGTTGTTCTCTTGTCAATTTTCTTCATACTGTTTTAAAGGTGTAGGGGATAGTTATAGTTGAATTCATCTTGTATGCTCATGTGTGACTGAACTGAGTATATTTCAGTTGCAAATGAAATATGTATGCCTTTAAAAGTATTGTCTTTTCTTCTTCATGCTCATTGATTTGAACTGTAGTGATAAAGATTATCATTTCTACTCTTTTGATAAATGTCTTAGTACTCTTAACCTTTATATACTACAACTTCGTTATTCATTCCAGTGTACTAATTAAGCCTCCATATATGAAGCTGGTTGGAAATACATCATCATGTCATAATAGGGAGATCACTATTATTATCAATAGTTTTTCATAGAATCCTCTACCACCTTCATTATCAAAATCCAAAAATTTATAGAACTGGTCTCTATGTGCTATAGAGTCAAAGCTTTAGCTTACATTAGTTGAGGGATCCCCCTCTGGCTAGAAAGGCCAGTTTTCTAGCACAAACTAGTTTGTGGTCCTTTCCTTAGCCTAAAGGGATTTACGGAGTGATAATAACATCAACGCCAACACTCTTGAAGGCACTGGCCATCTAGAAAATGCCAACCGCCCAACAATAACCCCCTTTTTCATTTATGGAAACACCTTAACCTCATCACTTTAATTTGATGGCCAATCCTCATGTTGCTTCCAAACTTCTCTTACATAATCTGCCAATGTTTTTCTCTCCTCTACATGGACCCTCATAGATTCTCCATTAATTATCTCCCCCTTTGACATCAATGGATAAGGGCTACAAGTTGCTTCTACTCCCCCATGTAATCATCGACTATCAATGACGAGGGTCTCGTTGCTGATGCACATTCTACTCTGTAGACTTCTCTTTAAGGAATGATCGTTGTTGCTCTAGAAAATGGAAATATGTGATATATTCGCCTAGAACATATACTTCCTCTGATTTGAATGCCTCCAGTTCGGAATCCCATAGGGCTGTTGGCTTAATATTCTCTAGCTAATGCATCTTTTGTATCAGTTAAAAGGAATAATGATACAAATTAACCTACTCAAGGTATTGTTATTGCTGCAAATACCATTCATTAGTGATGCATTTAATCTTTCTCTCATTGCTTCTATTGCTTCATCCTCTATGCTTACTTCTCTTGAGAATTTTAACCACTTCTTCTCCCCCTTGTTATAGTGTTTTCTTCTCAAGGATGTATGAAACGAACCCACTTAAGATTGTGGATGACAAACAATCTCAACAATATAAATGGTTTATAAACATTGTAGATATATAACAACTGATAGAAACAAAACCTGCCAAAGTCTAGATCTATGCCACAATCATAGTTAAATAGCAAAAAGAAAGAGTAATAACTCCAATCATCCAATGGAAACCAGATATACAAAGAATAGTGTTTATTATAACACCTGTGAAGGGAACAAATAGATGTTACTAGTCCCCCTCTAGGGATGGGCTCTTGGCTATCCTCAAACGTCTTCAGCTTGTGTAGAGTCTCTCTCCTCTATAATGTATAAACCTGACAAAAATATGGTATGCGACAATGAAAATAATGAGAGTTACAACAGTGAGTGCAACAATGAAAATAACCAAAATTGAATAATGAATTGAAAACCCTTCTATTTATAACAAATATTGAGTTATCCTCAAATAAATAGAAATAATAAAATATTATTAATCCCATTCTTGGAATAACCACTTGGATATTTTATTATATTTAGTCAGGAGAGAAAAATGATTTAAACTTTTATTTAGAAATAATAAATAAATAAATGGTTTATTTATCATCTCAAGGAATTAGTTAAGGAATAATAAACAAATAATGGTTTATTTAATATTCCTAAGGGATTTAGTCAAATTTGACAAAGAATAATAATTAATTAGTGATTAATTAATTATTCTCAGAGAAAAATAAGGTAATTAATGATTCATCTGTTTATTTTACATGATTGGGTCAAAGTTGACAAGGAATAATAATTGAACAATGGTTTAATTAATTATTCCTAGAAGAAAATCAAATAAATAGTGATTTATTTAATTATTCTTCATGGGTTTAACTATAAATTACTTAACAAAGGTGGTTTATTAAGTAATTTCACACAGTGAAAGCAATTTTGTTATGGTAAAATTGGCTTTACATGGTGTACTTCGATCCATCTAGTAAATTAGGCTAGCTGATCAATTTTTTGGTGATAACACCCCTCATATCATACTTCTACAACAGAGGCTACTACTTTAATAATACCAATTGTACCAAGAAATTGATACAAGTTGGATGTTATGTACTAAGAAAACTCTAATAGTTTTTTCTAAAAAAGAAATGCCCTTTTGTGCAAAAGGTTACTCCATAGGAACCCAAACTATCAATTGACATAATGATACCAATTGCAAGTTAAGGTACTCGAAAAAATTATACCAGGTGCGTTTATGAGCATAATACTACTAGGCATAATCAAATTCATAGCTTAAATGAAATAAGAGTATTGCACCCAAGGTGAAAAACTTTTATTTACTCAACAATATTTCTCCCTGAGGCTAACAAGTATTTCCTACTACTTCTAAATAAAGTAGCTCCCTTTGAGCCAGTTCTATCTGATCTCATGTAGCTACTTCTTTGCATCTACATGGGGATTGATCCTTTGTACCTTACTTAAGCACATGCTTCTTGTCACTCAACAATTCTATTGCAACCCATCTTCTTTTCTCACAACATAAAATATTGTTGTGTACTCCCCCTGAACTCATGCTTGCTACACTTCTCCTCTCCTTTTCAAGGCTGACATGTTTAAAAATAAACTAATTTATTCCTCTAATTAGAAAAAGAGAACAACCATACCTTTAGCGATCAGATGCACCTTTCTGTCAATTTTTTCTAGCTTCTTGCATTTGACTTATTAAACCTCCCTTGATGCCATTCTCTTACTTTATTGAAGAGAAACATAAGATCTACTCCCCTTGAGAAGATCATCCTCCTTCTTCATCCAAACATTCTTTGGCTGAGTCTTGATAGGAGAATTACTTTCTACATAGGCTCTCTCTTGGTTGTGCATGGATACATGAAACTTATCTTTCAACTACTTTTTCTTCACCCAAATCCTCTTGTTGCTCCCTTTCCTTACATGAAGCTTGCGGTCATTATAGATTGTGATTACAGAGAGATCTTTTCCTCCTTTATTTTGCAAGTCCTTTTGAAACTGAGCGCTGAAGCCAAACTAGTATTGCTCTACTCCATTGTTTCATCTTGTCTTCAAATTCTGAGTTGTTACATTCACTTGCATATGTTGAGAAGCATGCCATTTATTTCCATATCTACAATGTGTTGCCTCATGCCCATAGTTTCCACAGTTGTAGTATTCGATTTCGCTTAAGAATGGAGCAAAGGACCTGCCATTTTTGCTAGTAAACGCGTTTAACTATATACTCACATCCCAAATAGTACTTTCAATAAGTAGCCTCTGAGTGATGGTCTAGCCCAGAAGTAAAACAAACGGTACAACTTGAGAAGCCAAGGGACAACCACTACATTTGAGTTGCAGAAGCAGAAACTTAAAGAAAATATGTTAAGAAAAATAAACCCACTGATCAACTCAGTGCAAGACATTCAGAGAAAGTCTGGGAAATAGGTCTCAATGAAAATTGCTTCCATGAACAGTAAGGACAAAACAATCACCTTGGAAGCCACAAATCAAGTTACATCCTCAGATACTTCATCCATTCTTCCCACTGTGAACTACAACATAGTTGATGACATGAACAAGGTTCGTGCGAATATTTCAATGTATGGATTAAAAATTATCACGAGTTAGCGGGACATTCTCTTATGGGAACTTGGGCAGGACTCTACAGGTAACACTACCTCTTCAGATAATGGATTTGGTAAGTCTTTTGGTTCTCTCGAATATGCAATTAATGCATTAACGATCGATGTGAATACTCTCTGGCACATTTCTTATTAAATTTCAAAATGTTTAATTTCAATGTACACAATTTCTTGGTTGATTCTGGTGCATCAGTGAACGTAATGCCATTATCTGTTTCCAACAAAATCAATGCAAAATGGGACAAAACAAATGCATAGATTATTCAATTGGACAAGACTGATGCCCATACGATTGGTGAACTCAGAGATGTCATCATCTGTTTATCATCTGATGAATGGTTCCACCAATGTATCAACATAGTGATTATGGAATTTTAGAATCATATAGAGTGTTGTTGAGGAGAGACTGGTCTATCAAGATACAAGGATTTCCATAGAATGGTCACATCTATGGCTTCCTTATAAGTGCATAAACAATCAGATCTGGGTGGATTAAAAAAAATATATATAAAACACACTTTCACTCCCTTGGACGGACAAAATGAACAGACAGATTTCGTAGAACTACTCTTTGGTAATTTCTTCTTAGAAACTCAAATGGGGTGTTATCTTGCATAGCCATCCCCAGTTCAACCAGATACACAGTTGAATCTCCTTCCTTGTCTAACTAGTGGTAATGTCCTTTATATAATTAACAATAGTTATAGTAATACTGGTGTAGTTCCTAGTTACTGTACATATGATTTTTGGAATTTGTACTTTGATGGTTCCAAAACGTAGGAGGGATCTGAAGCTGGTTATGTTTTAATAGAAACGTTGCATAGAAAGCATTTGATATCTAGCTGCTTGGAATATGTGTGCACAAACAACACTGCAGAGTTGCCATTAACCTCAATGTTGCCATCTTGAAAGCCGTAGGTGACTAAAAAATTGTGGTGTGATAGGTATGTAATAACATACAACGTGTGTCACCTCATCTTAGAAGTTATCAACAAGAGCTATGGAATTTGATTCAGGTTTCCAAGCTTTTAATGTTATTTATGTTCCAAGAACGCGTAACACAATTGCAAATGCATTAGAAAATGTTGTTTTTAGGTTGTTACCATTGAGGGACGATTTTTTCTATTGAAATTCATCATAAGCCTTACGTCCCCAACAATAACACTAATCTACACATTTTTAATGATGACTAATAAATACTATTCTTCATGGTGAATGTTGATGTGTTCAAAGATGCAACGATCGATGAGGGCGAGCATGAAAAGGCTTTGCAGGATGCAACCAATTGAAGCAAAGAAAACATCATCCTTAAGGGTGTGGTATCATTATAGAAGCTGTATGAACTGAAAAATTGCTTTCAGGGATCAGTCAATGCTAATACCCATAGTTCCACACTATTGCACAAACATATTAACTTGGGAATAGAAAAATATTTAAGTATGTCAATCTTGACACTTCTTGTACACCACTAGAGCAACAAGCCTTCATCTTCTTATTCAAGCAGTACTAAGATGTGTTCGCATGGACATACAATGAGCTTAAAACATATGACGCATGAATCATATGGCATGTGATACCAATAAATGAAGGGGCCGAGCCATTCCAAAAGAAGTTAATGAAAGTACACCAAACGCTCAAGCCTCTTATTCAAAAAGAGTTGAGAAAACTATTGGATGCTCGGATCATATACAAAGTGTGACACTCAACGTGGGTGTCAAATTTGGTCCCAGTGAGGAAAAAATCTAGGGAAATCTGCCTGTGTGTAGATTTTCAAAATCTCAATTGAACCTCGGATAAGGACAACTACCCCGCTTCATCTGTGGAACAAATATTGAAAATAGTATCAAGGTTTGAAATGTTTTCTTTGTTAGATGGTTATTCTGGATACAACCAAGTTTTAATTGCAGAGCTTGAAAGACTCAAAACCACGTTCTTAACAAAGTAGGGCACATCTACATTCAGACAAATGCCATTTGGGCTAATCAACGTTATTGCAACATTCCAACGTGCTATGGACATCGCTTTTTGTGGACTCATTTGGCAGAGCATAGTGGTATATCTTGACGATGTAACAATGTTCTCCAAACAATGGTTAGACCACATAAGACATTTAAAGATTTTTTTGAGCGATGTCGCAGGTACGGGATATCCTTAAATCCTAAGAAAAGTATCTTCGCAGTGTCCGAGGGTAATCTCTTAGGCCACATTATATCCAAAAGTGGGATTAAGGTAGACCTTGATAAGGTCAGGAAAATCACATAGATTCTCTTCTAGTGAATAAGAAGGCCATGCATTTTTTCTTGGGGAAAATCAATTTCCTCTACAAGTTCATCTTTGACTATGCCCAAATTATCAAACAAATATAGGAGATGGTGAATAAGGATGCAATTTATAAATGGGATGAAAGTTAAAAGGACATGTTTTCCCATATTAAGAAGGATATAGCAGAAGCATTTGCATTGTATATGCCACAATTCAATAAATATTTATTGCTCTACACCTTTTATTTTGACACTTCTCTCATCATTGTACTGACTTAGAAGGATGAATTGAACAATGAGTGGCCTATCTCCTTCACAAGTGCAGGTTTGTACAGACCAGAGCTTAAATACTACTTAACTACCCCACCATGGACAAACAAGCTTATGCGATACACAAGGAGGTAAATAATTTTCAGCCCTATGTATTGAAAGACCATTGTGTTATTGTTTTCCCGCACCCAACAGTCATATCACTACTTTTTCAACAAGAGTTGGGTGAAAGGAGAGAGAACTAGATGACCAAGTTGCAAGAATATGACCTAGAAATCAATCCAGTTGACACAAATAAGGGCCATGGTCTTTGTCAACTAGTGGCAGAAGCAATAAACATGAAGCAATAAGAACAAAATATTTTAGGTTGGGAACAAGAAATTGCGATGTACAACATTGAGTGATCCTTCCCCACTACTAGCACAAACTCTTGGTACATGGATGTGCACCAATACTGTTGAGAAATGGAAACAAGAGAGTCCACTTTAATTGATCCTTGAATTAAACTGGGAATTAGATTCAAATTCTGTTCTCATAGCAGCTTAAAAAATAGTTAATTAAGTTTATTAAACTTACTTAACTTAGGAAATTTGAATTGGAATTATTTCTGTCGTCATGTGTATGTTCTCCCTACTTTTTAGGAATCCACTGTGAGTTAATTGTGAGTTGTAAAATAGAAGACTTAGTTTAATGAGTTAGTTCAGTTAAATTAGTTCTCAAACTGATTGAGAGAACTAATAATGAGTTAACAGTCAGTGGTGTCAATAATTAACTCCACCAGTTCTACTCTAGTTAACTGAATATATACTCATCATAAATTCATGCATATCGATTATGAGAAAGACCTAGTTGAGACTAGGGTGTAGGGAAAATGTGATATTTGTTTTAGATTTTTCTGAGTTGCAGTGATACTGCATGCATTCAGGAACTGATCCTTAAGGGATTGTGCAGTTTTTAGAGGCTTTATTTTGCTTTAAATACAAGCTATCCTCCATAGGAATTATGCATTGGA
This sequence comes from Pinus taeda, assembly GCA_000404065.3. Lineage (NCBI taxonomy): Eukaryota > Viridiplantae > Streptophyta > Pinopsida > Pinales > Pinaceae > Pinus > Pinus taeda. Next base: position 9,502 of record APFE030576519.1, on the reverse strand, counting down.
ATAGATATTTGGAGAGCTTCTGAAGAGGCTAATATTTGGCCTTGAGCTTTCTTATAATTTGGATATTGAATTTGCTGAGTGTTGGGATTGTTCTAGAGAGAACAAGTATTGTAATTTCATCTTGATTTTCTAGATTAATAGAAAACAGATAGTGGGGTTTTGAGCTTTGGTTTCACTCAAATATTTATTGTGTTATGTGTATTTGATTCTATTCCTCTATTGATTATTGTTTGCTCAAATTTTATGGGCTTCCACTGTAAAGAGTGGAAGTAGATTCTTGTCTCTTGCTTTAGAAAATTGCATTAACTTGTGAATCTATTGGATTTCTACAAATTCCTTGAGCACGACATAGTTCCATCCCATTTTTCCGCACCACAGAAGAGGGAACATAGATTTAAAGCATTATCCTATCATTTGGTGCATGGGGTGTTATTCAGAAAGCACCACAACATAGTACTGCTCAGGTGTTTGGAAGCACATGATTCAGAAAAGGTATTGTGTGATCTTCGTGATGGACTAGTCAGGGGACACTTCATAGGCAACACAACACATAAGGTTATGCGAGACAGTTTTTACTAGCCTACATTATTCAGAGATGCTCAAGCTTATGCCCATAAGTTTTTGGTATGTCAAATATGTGTCGGCATTATCAAAAATACCATATTCTCTGAGTAGTGAAACTGACACTCCGCTTTGGTATATGCCTTATGGGCTAACCGGGTCACGCCGAAACCTTCACTGGAAACCTCCCCTTACTTCTTGGTGTATAGAAAAGAATCCATCCTCCGGCCCGACATCTACTTTCCTACTCTCCAACTCTCACAAGAATCCCATAGCAATCCATGTTTGTTAGTTTAGCGTAGGATGGATACCCTTCATAAGCTACAAAAAGAAAGGTTGAAAGCAAAAGAAAAAATTTCACTTCACTAGAATCGTACGAAGAGGTGGTTTGACAAGAATTTTGTAGGGAATAACAACTTCAGTGTGGGTGACTTAGTCTTAAAGTGGAATAAAGCCCACGAGGACAAAGGAAAACACACTAAGTTTCAGCCCTTGTGGATTGAGCCATTCATGGTGCATGAAAATATTGGCCAACACACTTATCTTCTTCAATCACTTGACAATAATATTGACTCTCTCCCTATCAATGGACAAGAATTGAAACAATATTTTCAAACAAATATGGGGTTATGCCCTACACTATGTACATAGTCTTTTCTTTTGTTGTTCATTTGTTGTTTGAGTTTTGTTTTGATTTCCGTTATGTGAATAAGTTTTGTGCATGAACATGTTGTGGCTTCTAAATATGTGTGTATTTGAACTATAAAGAGCCTTGTGACACTTCAACATTTGGCTAACCTTATGTATGACTTTCTTGTTTTGGTTACATCTTTTGGCCGATGAAGTTTCGATGGAAAATATGATCCATTCATAAAGATATTTTTTTTCCAACCATGAACCTATGTCTAGTTCAGAAAGCTCATGCCTATACTCAGTTTTTCTGTTTTTTTGTCTTCAAGCTTATCAACCTAGTATAAACAAACGGGGGAGGGAATCTAAAATGCCAAACCTAAATTAGTGATCTCTATATGCTTCTCTGAAGGAACCACCTCTTCTACTCTCAATAAGTTGGGATCCCTCTTCTGCTCGAAAATAAATAATTGCCAATACATAGTTCTATTTAAATAAATAAATAAAGGTGAAAGAAGAGAAAGGCTTCTTGCATAGAGAGGTTAAGCAGGAAACTCCATTGTGGTATTGTGCAGGTTCACTGGTAGCAGAGTAGTGTTTTTGTTCCTGCATGACTCTGCCAGGGTATTTTCCAAGCTTTCTAGCAGTGGAGAAACACCGGAGATGAAAAATTATACTCTTAAAATCTTAAGCTCGCTAACTACATTACCCTTCCCAAATCGAAACATTGTGATTATGTTTAATCTTATGTTGTCTTCAACTGAGAAGGTATAGAGGAGACCATGTCTATTCGTGGGGTAAGCGGGAAGGCTAAAGTAATATGCATGATGAATCAATACTCCTTGATGAGCCAAGGCCCTGCACAATTGAAGTTAACAAGGAAAGAGAAGCTGGAATTCAACTATTGTGTCACCAAATGTTGTAGTTGTTGCAACGCCATCCAAAATTTTGGCTTACGCTCAATTTCAAATCCTCCCTTGGTGTTTTACATTATTGTCGTGAACATTGGAGCTTATTTCATGAACTTTCTTGTAGTACTTTGTTCCCTTTTGCATGTTGGGTTAGCTGTCATCTTTTGGCATGTTTGGATATTAGACAATGTTTGCAAGCCTATTCTAGCAGTTTCAAATGTTTGTCTTTGTGTATATGAGTTTTTCTAGCCATGTAAGCATTTGTCGCACCCATACACAAAGTTTTGAACATTGTCGCACAAATGTCGTCATGTTCATCCCAAAGTCTATCTTAAGTTTCGCACTTGTCGTATCTTGTCGTAAGGTAGTCACATGGAGGGAATTGTTTTTTTCATGTGTTTGGATGATCTATGTTGTCATGTCATCAAAGTATGCTAAGTGTGTGATCACAATAAAAGTTCATTAATGTTCATCACCCATCCCACTCTTAGCAATTTTCAGAAAAGCTTCCCGACCGAGCAACTTAGCTTCACTAGGACCCAATTGAATTGTGCACTATGCAGTCTCAGCCCTCTAAACTATGACCTTGTTGCTTGATACTATGGAATGCACAGTCCTTGTCTCCCAGGGTTGTTGCACTGTGTATTTCCTGTGCCCGAGACTCGACCTTGCCCCCATAATTGTAAAGTTATGTCCTTCAGCCTTGCTTGAACTGCACACTGCACATATTCAAGGCTCAAGCTCATCATCTGAGTGCTTGAGCTATGCAATGCATAGAATCCCATCCTCCCTTGATACCCAAAACTGTGTAGTTGGTTGTCCTAGTTTCCATTCCCTCATCCTGACCGCACTGGCTCCAAAATCGATGCAGTCTTGTCCTTCGGGCCTCCCTGAGCTATGCACTGTGCAATCTCAATGCTCAAGCTCCTCCCTTGACTATTGGAACTACACAATGAGAAGTCACTGATCCCCTCTTCCCATCCTGTCATTTGTTCTGAGCTCAGTTGGTGGATTAGATTGCATCATCTTAGATTAGGGGGTTTTTGGATTGATGTCATCTCATCACAAGTTAATTGTAGGAACAGGTACACTATCAGGTGATCCAGGTGGATATTGGTGGCCACCTGCCAAGTCCACATGGACCCCCACCATTGTCTTTCTCAGCATTTTCA
>APFE030576504.1:0-10494 GCA_000404065.3 Pinus taeda | reverse complement strand
TTACTTGGTCCACCATGCGACATCTGAGCTGTTGAGTGCGATGGTCCAAAATGCAAACTCGCTCTGCCTTAAGATTCCCTTCATCTGTTACCTATAATTTATGCCAATCTAAAATGTGAGAAGGATCATGAACATACTTATGTAGTACCGAAATATGAAATACATCATGCATACGATGAAAAACAGGTGGTAAAGCAAGACAATATGCCACAGGTCCAACCCTTTCAATGATCTCAAAAGGCCCAAAAAATGAAGGAGAGAGCTTAGATCCTTTCCCAAAACTAATAGAGCTTTTCTGAGGTTTTACTCGAAGAAAAAAAAATTCACCTTCTTTAAAACTACGATCCACTCTATGCATATCAACATAGCTCTTCTGTCTATCTTGTGCCTCCTTTAATCTTTGCCTTATATGACACACTTGTTCCTTCATTTCTTGAAGCATTTCAGGACCTACTGAGATTTTGTCCTCTAATCTATCCCAACTTAAAGGTGTTCTGCATGGTCTTCCATACAATAACTCATAAGGTGTCATACCAAGAGAGCCATGATAACTGTTATTGTATGCAAACTCCACTAGAGGAAGATAATCTTCCCACTTATATTGTTGATCCATTACCTACATTCTAAACATGTTCTCTAACACTTGATTTACTCTTTTAGTTTGGCCATCAGTCTCCGGATTATAAGCTCTACTAAAATTTAATTGTGTCTGAAGGACTCCCTGGAAACTAGTCCAAAATCTTCTTGTAAATATAGAGGCCATATTTGATATTATTTTCTTAGGAAAGCCATGAATTCTAACCACCTCCTTGATAAATACTTGTGCTATTTCAGATGCTTTGTAAGTATCCTTAATGGGTATAAAATGGGCACTCTTAGTAAGTTTATCTACCACCACCAAAATGGATTTATGCCTTTTTCTTGTTTATGTTAATTCAAAAATAAAGTCCATAGATATTTCTTCCCATTTGGACTCAAGAATGTTATGTGGCTGCAATAATGCTGCTGGATGATCATGTTCTACTTTAACTAGCTGACATTCCAAACATTTTGCCACAAAATTTGCTACATCCTTCTTCATGCTTGTCCAAAAGAAAATTTGTTTTAAATCAGCATACATCTTCTGGAATCGTGGGTGAGCCATATATGTTGCACAGTGAGCTTCTTTCAAAATGAACTCACGAAGTCCATCTTGATCTAGAACTACAATCTTTTGCATGAATCTGAGCATACTGTCATCATCACAAGAATACCCTTCTACCTTGTTTTTCTTAGTCCCCTCCCCAAAAAGAGAAACTTTAACTTCCTTGCACCATTCATCTACATCTTTTGCCCTCAAGATGTGCTCCCATAAATCAATCTTCAATGGAATTACTGAAAATATTTGTGGTCTTAGACTGAGTGCATTAGCTACTTTGTTCAATGTACCCTTGATGTAAGTTATGTTAAAATCATATTCACTTAGGAGTTTTGACCACCTTCTTTGCTTAGCATTTAGATCTCTTTGAGTAAATATATGTTGTAAACCTCTGTGATCTGTTTTCAACTCAAATTTCTTTCCCACCAGATACTTTTATCAAAGTTGTAAGGCATGAACTATAACTGCTAGTTCTAGATCATGGGTTGCATAGTTTTCTTGATGTGTCCTTAATTTCCTAGAGGCATATGCAATCACCCTACGATCTTGTGATAATATTGCACCCAATCCATCCTTTGATGCATCGATACATACTATGAATGATCTATCCATATCTATAACCTTAAGTATCGGAGCTGTAGTCAAACTTTTTTTGAGCTTGGAAAATGCTTGCTCACACTCATTTGTCCAATTAAATCATACTCCCTTCCTAAGTAATGAAGTGATAGGGCTAGCTATTTTTGAAAACCCCTCCACAAATCTCTGATAGTATCCTACCATACCCATGAAGCTATGCACTTCATGCACATTAGAGGGTGTTGTCCATTCTAAATTTGCATTGATCTTTGTTGAGTCAACAACATTGCGTTCACTGGAGATAATGTGTCCAAGATAATGGATTTTTTATTGGAAAAAAGAACATTTGGACATTTTTGCATAAAGTTTATTTTCTCTTAAGCATTGTAACACCAATCTTAAGTGTTGCTCATGATCTTCTGGGGACCTTGAATAGATTAGGATGTCATCGAGGAACACTTGTACAAATGTGTTTAAGTAATTTCTAAATACACCATTCATCAGACTCATAAACACTCTTAGGGCATTAGATAACCCAAAAGGAACAACCACGAACTCATAATTACCAAAACGAGTTCGAAAAGTAGTTTTGGAAATATCCTCTTCTTTAACTCTGAGATGACGATATCCAGATCGAAGATCGATCTTGGAGATTACAGTGGCTCCCTTCATTTGATCAAATAGATCATCGATGTGATGTAAATGATATTGATTTCTAACAGTTACTCGATTCAACTTCCTGTAGTCAACACAAAGCCGAAGGGATCCATCCTTCTTCTTTACAAATATCACTAGAGCTCCCCAAGGTGAAACACTAGGTCTAATCATACCCCTGTCCAATAACTCTTGAAGTTTCACTTGCAACTCACAAAGTTCAACAATAGACATTCAGTAGGGAGCTTTGGATATAGGTTCAGTACCGGGCTTTAGCTCTATGGAGAAGTCAATCTCCCACTTTGGAGGCAAACTAGGCAACTCCTCTAGAAATAAATCAGAGAATTTTGAAAGGAAAGGATATTATTCAAAGGATGAAAGATCTCCCTCATTTAAAGTCATTACAGCATACATTTGACATCGTTTCCTAAGACTTCTCTTCATCTGCAAGAATGAGATAAGTTTTAAAGAAACATGTCTCCTTTCCCCATGGATAACCATAGATTGGCCCTCATCACTCAAAAAATGAAGTGTTTTGCTTCAACAACTAAGCAAAACCCAGTGGGCTTCAAGCCAATCCATCCCAATTATCACATCATAGTGACCAAGCGGCATCACATAAATATTCACATTTGTGACACACACTCCCAAGTCTAAAGGGCACTCTTGCACTAAGCATTCAACCTTTTGAGATCGCCCTGAGGCCATTTGAACCTGATCAAAATCATTTTGCTCTATCGCCACCAATTTACATTTCAATAAAGCATTAGGAGAAATAAAACTTTTAGTTGCACTAGGATCAATCAAAATAGTAACAACCATACCATTTAGCTTACCTGATGCTTCAAGCACTGTAGACTGATGCTCGACTTGGCGATTTTGCACAACTGCATGAATCCTATGGGCTCTACCCATATCTCTAACAGTGGCTTGTTCCTACTTTGATTGTGCGTCAATCTTATTTTTAGGGAAATCTCTCTCATAATGAGGTCCTCCACAAGTCCATCATCCATTAGTGGGAGTAGTTTTCATAAATTTGACCCTTTTATTATGTGATTCTTGAGTGCGAGCATTACTTTGTTGAAGATGTTGCCTTGAGTTATTTCTTTGGTTCTTAAAAGTATGATTCTTTTGAAATCCCTAATGATGTGAACCACCTAACTTATGTCTTACATATTGTCCTCCCTTTCAAGCAGGTTTCCCATGGAATGATAGATTTGGGGTTTTATCCCCCCCTTTTTTCCCCAATAATTCTTCCTCAGCTATAATTGCTTGTTGCACTACCTCATGCAACGTAGTAGGCCTCAAAAGGTGTAGGTTTTCCTTTATAATAGGATTCAATCCATACAAAAACTTTTTTACCTTGAGGGCTTCAATATTTAGATGGGTAGCATATCTAAGCAACTCCATGAATCATGCTTGATATTCAAGGATTTTCTTAGTTCCTTGCTTAAGATCATGGAACTCATTCAATTTCGTCTCAAATTATTCAGTAGAAAGGTACTTTGCTTGCGAATTCCGCTTCAAATCATTCCCATGTCAAGGTAGACATGGAGTATCCCAATTGGGATTCTAAGTTCCTCCACCATAATAGTGCACTCTCCTTAAGTTGGTATATAGCCAACTTTTCCTTTTGGTTGGTAGAATAATTTTGAAACTCAAAACATAGGTGCATGTTTTCCAACCAAGCTTCTGCTACCTCCCCTTTTTTGGTACCCTTAAAGATAAGAAGCTTAACTTTTTCCAACTCTCTATGTACATCTCCATCAGATGGTATTTCTTGCCTCTCTAATTGAGATGAAGAATGAGGCACTGAAGGATTTCCCCCAACCCTACTAATCAAGATTTCAGTCATCTTTTGGAAAGATAACATCATATCCCTTAATTCCCTGATGGATATTTTCTCAGATTCTTTATCTTAGGGAGGTGGAGATGAGACTTCCTTCCTCCTCCTTGATGTTCTTTCCATGATTACTTAATCTGGCCAAGGAAAAATTTAGGTAAGTAAATAAATATTAGTAGGCAAGCCCTAGGTCCTAGAGTTTTAACTTGGCTCTGATACCATATGTAAGGTCCCACCTTACATACCATCAGTATTATACTAAGGCTGACTAAAAATGTGATTTAAGTTTAAAATTTTAGTGCAAGGTTATATATCTATATTTTTAATTTTTTGTGTCTTTATTGGTATTCTTTACAAATCATAGTAATTTCTACTAACTAACTAACCCATGGTAATATTAAACTTCCCATTAAGGCTATCGGGTCATGATTCTTCAAGATCCAAAACTTACAACCATAAGTCTTAAAATCACATTTCAATGATAGAGTCTCTAGTGGGATAAATAATATCAATATTTACAAACCACAATTTCCAATAAGCTAATTGTTCATTTTATTGAAATCAAGAGTGTTTAAGAGTGACTAATTTGATTTTGTTCTAGATAATATGCCTATGAATTCTTTAGTAAAACAAGGGAAGAAAAAGAAGATAATTCAACTTCTAAAGGAGTGGTTTCCAATTATTATGAATTCATATGTGAGCTAACAATTACAACATTTCACCTAACCAATTTTCCTTCCATGGATTTTTAATTCAATGGAATGATCATGCTTATTCTTTGAGATATTTCCAAAAACACCTTGGTTGCAAATCCTAAATTTACTTAGTCATTTTTATAGACAATTCATAGATGTAATTAGCTACAACCATTGTAGCATTATGTCAAATAGTTTGCAAGAATGAAATGTACAGCCATTGAGGCATTTTGTCAAACACTTACAACCATAACCCTTAAGGTCATTTCACCAAAATTAACTAACATGAATCTAATATTACATAATTTCTTTTTCTTTATTAGTAATGCCAAGAAGTGAACCTAATACATAAGTATAACTGTCATCCATCTAGATTGATGCATATACAAAAATTAGACACATAATGACTATCAACATTTAAGAACTTTTACAAATAGCTCACAACGATGTAGCTACATCCATTGGGAAATTTGAACAATGGTTAGCAATCACAAATCAAACTACTAACTATTAAACTATCAAACAAGCAGTCACAAGTTTATTAAACTATCAATGTATTAGCCCTTGATACTTTCAAATAATATCCAAGTTTATATAATAGACTGGTCTCATAAGAAGAGATTACCAGGTAAATTATAGTTACAAAAAGAAATAGCAAGACAAACCACCAGGCAGCAGCAGCAAATCTGTAAAATATAGAAGTTTACAGAATTGGATTCTGAAACTCTGTTTTTTGAAATCACAGTTGGGGCGACATGGCCAAAAGGTACAGATACCCCCTGAAGTTGAAATAAATCGAAACAAAGACGCCTAGAAATGCGATTATTTAAAACCACAACCAAAAACAAATTCATACTATATCATTTATCCCTTTTGTCAAACATATATTGTGCAAACTTATCTACAACTGTAAAAAGAGAAGGAAAGACCAAATTTATGCTATTAACATGTTTTCATAAAAATCATGGTAGCTTGAATGCTTTAGCCATTGAGACATTATGTAAATCAACTTGCAATAAAACTGTACAAAAAAACTTACATAAAATAAACTACAATTATTGCAAAATTCCTTCAACATTTAGTGTGCAGCATTTGATATACATCTAAGTTTTGGTCAACAATCAAATAAGAAAAACCATGTAATGAACTACAAAAATAAACACAATATAATGTTGTCAACATACCTGACATTGAATTTATATGACTCAAAAAAATGGGAGTATGCTCTAGCTCCAATGAGAGTATGCTCCAACTCTAGTATCCTTACCAACTCATTGTGAACCACCCGGTTTTCCTCCCAACCATATCCAAGAAGAACTTCTCCCCCTAGAACCCCTAAGCTGCAAAAGCTCACAAACAGTACCAAAAGACAACAATAGAAAGATTTGCAAGGCAAACTAAGAAAGCAAATTTTCACTTCCTCTCAATACCACTCATGGCCAACCTCAATAGCTAGAGATCTTAGGATTTTAACAATAATTTCATATTTATTATGGAAGAAAATGTCTACTCTCCATATCTCTCCCTCTCACTATTTTCCTCAAGTCTCTTCCACTCTTGGCCTCCTCCTCCCCCAAGTGAGAATACATGAGACTCATATATAGGAGGAGCAACCAATTCTTGTCATAAAGGAGGAGTAATGTGAATGCATTTGATTCCATTTGGAGGAGTGTAACTTATGCCATTAAGGAGAGGTATGCATTAAAGAAAGCATAAGAGTCATATTTTATGACATATTTTTAATGAGTGAAAATAAATATGCCATTTTTCGATGAGAGGACAAAATATAGTATAATGAATTATTTAAAAAGAGAGAGAGAGAGAGCCATGAGAGTCATGAAGGAGATGTGTGAATTAAATGAAGAGATAAAATTGACTTGTAATTCCTTTTTTAATAATAAGATAATAATAATATTAATAATATCAAAGATTCAACCAAGATTGAAGTATTAGGATTGATTAATGATAAGTTGATTCGTTTTTCTTCAACTCCACTTGATTCCCAATTTATGTAAAATGATTTACTCTTTTTGGAGAGTCGTGCTTGAGATGCTGGACATGACTTTCTATTTTTAGAAATTCATTCGAAAATTGTGAGAATGAAATTTTATTTAAGGAAATTCATCCATGAGTGGTATTTTCATTCTGGAGAATAGGGATTCCACACCCCTATTTCATGCGTCTCCCTGCCTTAGTAGATTGAGGACTCTGCGCCCTGATCTACTCCAAAGATCTACAATTCCACAACTTGATATTTTTAAATATTCAGGACTCTATACCTTAAATATACAAGACTCCATGTCTTTATCTTTCTTGGATTTAGGACTCCAAGCCCTAATTTCCATGCCCTCTCATCTACTGTGCTTTGAAACTTTGCCTTTCTCCTTATGGTACTAATTGTGAGCTTTTACCCATTTGATGGTTCCCTGATAAGGCCTTGTTCAAAGACCTGCACACATTACAATCTCATAGATCAAAGGAATCAAATGAATTTCAGAATGAAATTAACTTAATCACATTTTACCGAGAATGATGCATGACTTCCACAATCATTCATGATTGAACATCCTTGTTGGAAAATGACCAGGTACTCTACCACATCCTGCTTAGTACAATATTAGACATATATAATCACACAAAACATGTATTATCCATAAATCATAATTAACCATCTATTCCTCATAACCATGAGAATCCATGGGTATATGTGTCTCAATCTTGGATCACCATCCATGTCATACACTTGCTTCATAAATCAAATACAAACAGAAAAACATATGTATAACATTTTACTTAATCAAAACCATATAATATAGATAATCAATGATGCCACATATAAGAGGAAATATAACTATATAAAATATTGTTCCCCAATGCAGTGATCAATCTGTCATACATAAACATAAAAGGAAATATAAATATTTATGTAAAACATTATTCCTTAATCAAGTGATTAACTTATCATATATATATAACCCTTGATAGGAGTGATAAAACTATACTAGAAAAATAGGACACTACAGACACAAACCTACTCCACTGCTCTGTGGAAGTTAATTCACAATTTAGAATAAAAATTTCAGATATGCAAAAATAAATAACACACATAGACACAATATTTTTCCTAGGGAAAGAAATCTACTAAAAACGCCAATGCTTGCTTGCATTAATATGATGAAACGAGATGTATTACAATTTTTTTCTCAACTGAGCACAACCTAAAAATGAATAACCTATCTCTCTACTCACTGAGAATATTTGACCTAGACTTAGTTAATTTCTGCCTCTACTTGAGCCCATATTTCTTTACATAATTCCTTGAGAAATTATTCCCCTATTATTTAGGAATTTTTCCAAAATGGATTATGCAATTACTGAGGTTGATCATATGACTGCATGGAATGCCTATACACTCAAGACTATTCTACAACTGATGATACACTACCTTGGAATCTCCACCACAACTGGGGAACTCAAATTCTTTGCATGAACTAGTTAATTTGGGTTAATTGATCAGTTAAATGGATGATCATTGAGTTTTACTGAAGTCCCATTGCATAACTAGTTCCTCCAATAGTTAGAACTAGTTTAATTGAAAACAACTTGAGATAACTGACTTTGATTGTTACAAATTACCAATCACACATGCTTAACTAAACTCTAACTCCTCCAACTCGAATTTATTGTGTAAAATTGGTGACACAAGCCATATCATACAAGTTAATTTCATCCTAGTTGACTATTGATGTGGAAATTCATTTTCTCTCAATTTAATCAAGGCAAAATCAAATTGAGAATCTTTTGCTACATTTTTCAACAATCCTTCAGGTGAATCTAATCCATGTTGTCGATGACAATTAGGAGTTCTAGCATAACAATGTTCTGCTAACGGCAACCAACAGATAAAAGTAGCATTCAAAATAAATGAAACAGTTAAAAAACACATTAAAACACAATCAATGGAGACCCGAAAAGTAATCCAACTATGTTACTACTTATCCATGTTTAGCGAAAGTGCCTCCATCTAAGCACACCTCTATTGTAGTCCTACATCATCCTAAATCCCATCAGCTATTGTTAGTCTCCATCGCTCTACTTCCTGAAGAAACCATCAATAGTGTAAAGATGAACCCATAATCCTTTACCTTTTCCTTTTTTACTAGCACCTTGTATTGAAAATTTTAAAATAAAATATTGCTTTTGTCTTAAAAATTGTCTTAAAGGGCCCCTTCATCTAGTAATGCCAAATGCAACGACAAACAAGTTGTCTCTAATTGTATTAGCAGAGATCCTATTGAAAAAAGAGTAATTGACATCCGAGAAATCTTGCCAGGAAAAAGTGTCTCATTCTTTAGATTTGGCTACCCCCACAAAATGAAGAGCCCAACAAATTGTTTTCTTACTTTATGACACATTTCACATTGCTATGAATAAAATAAAATTTAAATAAAAAACATAAAAAAAACAACTACATAAACTGACTTTCGACAAGGTCCTATAAATATGAATGGAGTGAACATAATTGTAGATTTGGAGAAAATGCCACAACTACTCAAAGCTATATCTAGAAATAACAACCATATAAATTAAGTAGTTGATAAAATCCTATGAAACTCAACCAATTGAGGTGACCCTCTGTTTTTTTTATAATCATTATTAATAATAATTCTTATTTAAAATACAGTTATATTTTAGTTATTTTTATGTTTTTTATTTAAATTTTATTTTATTCATAGCATTGTGAAATGTGTCATAAAGTAAGAATTTTAATGTTCATAGGATTTTATCAGCTATTTAATTTATATGGTTGTTATTTCTAGATATAGGGTTGAGTAGTTGTGGCATTTTCTCCAAATCTACAATTATGTTCACTCCATTCATATTTATAGGACAACTCCATAAACTAATTTCCCAAGAAAGATTTCCGACAACGACATAAACTGACTTCCGACAGGGTCCTATAAATATGAATGGAGTGAACATAATTGTAGATTTGGGGAAAATGCCACAACTACTCAAAGCTATATCTAGAAATAACAAGCATATAAATTAAATAGTTGATAAAATCATATGAATTAAATTTTATTTTATTCATAGCAATGTGAAATGTGTCATAAAGTAAGAATTTTAATGTTCATAGGATTTTATCAACTATTTAATTTATATGGTTGTTATTTCTAGATATAGGGTTGAGTAGTTGTGGCATTTTCTCCAAATCTACAATTATGTTCACTCCATTCATATTTATAGGACAACTCCATAAACTAATTTCCCAAGAAAGATTTCCGACAACGACATAAACTGACTTCCGACAGGGTCCTATAAATATGAATGGAGTGAACATAATTGTAGATTTGGGGAAAATGCCACAACTACTCAAAGCTATATCTAGAAATAACAAGCATATAAATTAAATAGTTGATAAAATCCTATGAATTAAATTTTATTTTATTCATAGCAATAGAAATGTCTTATAAATTAAATAGTTGATAAAAATCCTATGAAACTCAACCAATTGAGGTGACCCTCTGTAACAATCATATAAATTAAATAGTTGATAAAATCCTATGAAACTCAACCAATTGAGG
>APFE030576500.1:30161-59464 GCA_000404065.3 Pinus taeda | reverse complement strand
AGAGGCATGGGGCTTGACAAAGAGGACAATATGGCTATTGATGGGGCCATAGAATTGCAGATAGTCAAGGTGACAAAATTCAGTGTAACACATAGATAATAACAAATCATGTTATATGCTTCAAAGAGGGAGAAATAAAGAATTGGTAACATGACAACACTACCTATAGGACCAATTTATGTACCCTTATAAAAACCTAACCCAGAAATGTGGTTGCATTTAAGTGAAGAACATCGGTCCACATCTGTAATAATATTTGAAATAGTGCAAAATTAAGAGCATAAATCACCAACATGAACGTTGACAATGAGTGAATAATGAGAGATCAAGAAAGAATAATTAGGAGCTCAATTTATAAGAAAAATCAAAGGACCTCAGCCCCAAATCTTGATAATGGGGGCAAAGCAGAATCACATAGGGAGAGGTAGGATAGTGTTCTTGATAAAAGTTTTACACTTGAGCTTGAGGGGGATAAAGAAACAAAGGAAGAATCTTAGAACACTTCTCGGGGAAATCCAAAATCAGTGAAAAGACAAAAAATAAAACTCTAATGGAAGTTTAAGAAAATAAAACACCCAAAATTTGATGGTGAATCCAAGGATGGGGCAGACGTGTGGTTAGTGAATATTAATAAGTACTTTTAGATTTATGAATATGACATCAACTTGAAGGCTCACCTGACAATTTATTAACTCTAGGGAAAAGAAACCTTATGGTAGGAAGAGATTAAGCAGTTCATGGAATTAATGAACAAGGGGTAGTGTGGGATAGTTTTCAACAAAAAATGAAAAATAGATACCTTACAAGGGGTAGTGTGGGATAGTTTTCAACAAAAATTGAAAAATAGATACCTTACAAAGTGATATACAATGAGAAGGCCAAGTAATTTCATGAATTCGGATTATGTTGGTTGTCTAGGGATGCGTATATTGCAGAATTTACCTCTTTGCTGAGGTATGTTCCTTATATACAGGAAGATAAGGAAAAAGTACAACGTTTTATAAGCAGTCTGTCGATGTCCATGAAAGAATGACTATATTTTGATAACCCCAAGACCATGGATGAAGCTACTTGTAAGGCATGGATTTTCTATCAACAATTGGAACATAAAGGGGAATGTAATAAACCATGGCGAGGTAAGAAGGGGAAAAATACCCTCTGAATAAAAAAATGCAAAGACTATTGGGTCTAATAATTTTAGTAGTGGGAAACAAAGTAAATTTCTTGGAAATGGCCATTAGAAATCCAAATTTCAAAGTGGATCTAAGCAGTTAGAAGTACAGGGTAAAATTGATTCCTTTAAGGTATAGAAACCACTTCTATAGTGTTGGGGTTGCGGGGGACCACATGACCTCAAATAATGTCCTTACTATGAAAATATGGAACATGTGGTAAATGTTCAAGAAGAATCTACAGTGGAAGAGGTTGCGAGAAGTGTGCCTAGAATAATTTTTTCCTTAGAGGATTGAGAAGACGAGCATCAATCTAAAATGATCGAAATTGAAGGTAAAGTCTACAATTTCTTTTATTTTATTTCAATTTAATAGACCCAGGGGTGAGTTTAAGCTATATAAACCCCAAGTTAGTAGATTTATGTCAATTACAAGTTAGTAAATTTAGACATCCATGGTTGGTTCATTTGGCCATCAAAGAAAAAGGAAGATAACAACAAGGGTTATGAAGTGCCTGGTTGAACTAGAAGGACAACTAACATAATTAAATTATACCATTAGGCTCATATGAAATCTTTATTGGTATGGATTGGATGGAAGAACATTGATCCATTATAAACGATAAATATAGAACTGTTAGTTATGTTAAGGAAGAAGGTGTTAGGCAGGCAGTTCGAGGCATAGTAAGGCCTGTAATGTTAAAGAAAATTTCAACCTTACATTTGAATAAATGCATTAGAAAAGGCTAACAAATTTTTGCAATTCAAGTAGGGTACTCTAACTCTAAAAAAAAGACAACAAATATTGAAAATATACCTATAGTCCATAATTTTGCAGACGTGTTTGCTGAGGAGATTCCTGGGCTTCCCCCTAAACGAGACATTTATTTCACAATTGAGCTAGTCTCAAGGGCCACATTAGTGTCTAAGGCACCATATCGCATGAGAATCTTGAAATTAACTGAGTTAAAAATGCAATTATAGGAGTTTTTAGGCAAAAAGTCACATCCATCCTAATGTGTCACCTAGGGGAGCTCCTATGATTTTTGCCAAAAAATGATGGTACCCTAAGGTTATGCATTGATTATTGACAATTGAATAAGTTAATAATAAGTACCCACTACCTCGAAGCAAAAATTTGTTTGATTAGGTTTAGGGCGCAATGGCGTTCTCCAAAATTGATTTACATTTAGCATACCATCAAATATGAATCAAAGAGGAAGATATTTTTAAGACTACATTTAGGACACATTATGGACACCATTAGTTCGTGGTCCTACATTTTGGGCTTACTAATGCCCTGACCCTATTTATGTGCTTGATGAATAACATATTTCTCCCCTACCTAGAGAATGTTTTTTTAATCTTTATTGATGATATATTAGTTTATTCAAAAAGTGTGGAGGATCATAAACAACATTTTCAAACAATGTTTCAAACACTATGTGATCGTCAACTTTATGCCAAAATTAGTAAATGTGATTTCTTTAAGGACCAGTTACAATATTTGGGGTATGTGATCACCCAAGAATTTATTGATGATATATTAGTTTATTCAAAAAGTGTGGAGGATCATAAACAACATTTTCAAATAGTGTTTCAAACGCTATGTGATCATCAACTTTATGCCAAAATTAGTAAATGTGATTTCTTTAAGGACCAATTACAATATTTGGGGTATGTGATCACCCAAGAAGGAATACAGTGGACCCAGAAAAGATAAAGACAATTATGGAGTGGCCTATCCCTAAGAATTTTTGGATATTAGGTACTTTATGGGGTTAGCAGGCTACTAATGTTGTTTTATAGTTGGGTTTTCAAGGGTAGCCTAACCCATAACATCATTACAAAATAAAGGAAAAAACATTTATGTGGACCCCATAATGTCAAAGTAGCTTTGATCAACTGAAATATTTTTTGACTACAACACCTATTTTGAGAATTTCATATCCTAAAAACGTTTTTTTTTGTTTCTACGGATACTTTCCAGGAGGGGGTAGAGGGAGTGTTAAGTCCGAGTGGTAGCTTATGAATCCTGAAAAATTAAAGAAAAGGTATTAAACTTATGACCTAGAGTTAATAGCGTTAGTACACACTTTAATCCGGATTTAAACAGGAACGCAATAAAATACAGAGATAACCATATACGCAAAAATGCAGCGGAAATAATACTTCATTTCATTAATGGAAAATACTGAAATATGCTTACAACCAGAAATAGAAATAAACCAGTTAGGGCGATGGTAGCTTATCTTTGAGAAGATATGTGTGGCTACATGCCTCTGAACTGTGTTACAATGAGGCTCGAAGGCCTATTTATTGTTGAGAAACAATGGAAAAACCCTTCACATTCCAAAACCTAACCCTGAAAGATGAAACGCCAAATTGTGGGCCCCGTTTTTGGGTAAGTTGGCACATCAACTTCCCGGGGTCGCGAATTGGTCGTCTTATCTCCGTTTGACGTGCATGATAGCCCGTTGGAAAGATCTCTCCGAGGAATGCGATGGAAAAGACGATTTTTAGACAGAAAAATCGCTGGCCTCAAAACGGTTCCAGAAGTTTAGGACTCGAAAAACTGCTAAAAATAGTAAACTGTGCTATAATTAAGGAAACTGAAAGAACTGAAAGAAGCACTAGAGGGGATCCACGTGGAATTAGCGGGTGGCCACCAATATCCACCTGGATCACACTTTGAAGATACGATGACGCTATCTTTTGGGGGAAAATTTTATTTTGAGGACTGATCATAGTAGCTTAAAAATAATTTTCAAACAACCCACACTTAATGCTCAACAAACACGGTGGACTACTTTCCTGAGCAAGTTTGATTTTGACATTAAAAGTTTATAAGGTAAAGAGAACTAGGTGGAAAATGATTTGAGTAGGAGATTAAATTTTATTTATGAAATATCGTGTAGTCAAGGAAAATCTTATTTTTCAATTATGTTAAAATGGTAGCCTTAAAGGATCAAGAGTATCAAATTTTATAATAGAAAATTAAGCAAGAAAACAACGCTAAAAAAATCTGGGATATGATAACAACAATGATAACTTGCTGATTTATAAAAAATTAATTTATGTCCCTAACCAATTATTTGTTAAATAACTTATTCTATATGAATATCATAAGAGTCCTTAGGTTTCCCACCCCAGATATAAAAAATTGATCACTGCTTTAAGGAAACATGACTTTTGGCCTCACATGAAAAAAGAAGCCGCATACTACTTGGTGGTGTGTCTAGAGTGTCTTTAGGTGAAAGGATAACACCAACATCCAGTAGGTTTGTTTCACCCATTACCCATTCCTAAGTGGAAATGGAAAACCACCACCCTAGACTTTATCACAGGCTTACCCAAATAAAAAAGAAGAATTACTCAATAATGGTTGTGGTAGATAAATTAAGTAAAACTACACATTTCATTCTAGTACAATCTACTTATAGGGTGGTTCAGATTGCTGATATGTTTATGAGGGAAATATTCCACTTACATGGAATACCTAAAACAATGATCTCTGATCGAGATATAAAATTTATGCCCACCTTTTGGAAAGCTTTATTTATAGGATTGGGCACCAAAGTTAAATTTAGCACTACCTACCATTCATAGACTGATGATAAAACATAAAGGGTAAATCAAGTATTAGAGGGCATGTTAAGAATGTATGTCATGCAACAACCTACCAAATAGGAGGAGTATCACCACTTGGTAGAGTTTTTGTACAATAACAATAATCATTCCTCTTTAAGAATGAGTCCCTTCAAGGTATTGTATGGACAAAGATGTAGGACACCCCTTAATTGTATCTATCCTAAGGATAGGTTAGTGTTGAGGTCGAGCATGTTAAAAGAAATGGAACAGATGGTGAAGAAGGTATGAGAAAACTTGAAAGTTGCTTAACACCAAGAAAAAACATATGCAGATAAAAGACAAACCTATAGAGAGTTCCAAGTAGGTGATCATGTGTATGTAAAGGTTAAACCAAAAGAGAGCACTTTAAGATGGGGAAGCTGTGCGAAATTGGCTCCCTGATTCTGTGGCCCATTAAAAGTACTAGCTAGGATTAGGCCTATGGCCTGGCAATTGGATTTACTGAGTCACATATTTATACACAATATGTTTCATGTCCCTTTGTTAAAGAAATACATACATGATCTTGGGCATGTTATTGATTGGGATAATGTTCAGGTAAACAATGTAATTTGAAATAATTATGTATATTTTCTCAAGTGGAAATTAATATAAGCTAATAGTTTTCATAATGATTGTGGATGTAGGTCGAGTGGGATAGAGAATTCCTGAAAAAGCCACTGTGCATACTAGATTAGAGAGAAACTATGCTACAAAGGCGAGTAATCACCCAGGTTAAAGTGTAGTGGAATCACTTTAGCCCAGAAGAGGCTACTAGGGAAGATGAAAATTTTATGCACGAGGCATATCCTAGCCTATTCTAAAGGCCAAGAAAACACCAATGAAGTTGTTCTGTTTGAGGGGGAGAAGATGTAATACCCGTAGTAACTTGTAAATATTTTTACTTTTTCTATCATATTTACTTTTACAGACTATGGGACCCATGTTGCAAGTAGACTATGAATACCTGATGTACACAAATAATATTTTTCCTTAATATTAATATAAAAAAAACTACATATAGTTAGCCATGTGAAATTACGATGGGAAAAACATATACTAAAGAAAATTTCGCATTGCAGACAGTTACAAGACAGTTAGGGAAGGCCTAAGAAGGGCTATGGGAAAAGGTAGTTTCCTACTTGGATTCCTCTCCCTAAAGATAGATCATCTCAAAAAGGGAGAAGGGTTGGCTATAGGGTGAGAGGTGAAAATCCCAAATCAACCTTATGATTTTCTAGCCTGGTTGGAGGAGGCCCAAAAGAGTGAGTTGTTGAGCTAAAATCCCTCAAGGCAAGACAATGTTAGGGGAAGCTAGGACACTTCCAAAAAGGAATCATTTATCAGACCAAGTGCGGCCACTATTAGGACATTATCTTGAATATGGAATTAGCTCAGGGGGAGATCTGGTTTGTGGAAACAAGTTCTTGTTGGTTGGGAGGAGCATATTTACCCATTGTGGTTTTCACAGGAGACTCAATTTCATTAACCAGATAAATAAATATGTTGGAATAAGTTAATTTTCTGTTTATGTTCAAGTTTCAAAGTGCTTAATTATAGAAAAAGGATGAATAAATCTGTGTAATCTAGTATGGCAAGGTAGGAATAAAACAAAAAATATAAGAGAGTAGTTGTAAGAGCTCCAAAATACTAGAGATGTCACATACACGTAGAAATAGCTGACTGAAGTAAGTAAAAGTTAATATATACAATTGTACAGTAATGTTAAAAAAAATATTGTAAGATTGTAAGTGAGATTACAATAGAACATTGGTAACAACTAGGTTTTGAATATAAAAAAACTCCAGTAATCATATCTACCATTCTAGGGTTTTGAGACACTATTCATAATGGTAAAATTATTCTTGTTCTTGTATTTAAGGAAGATGAAATAGTAACAACATATATTAAATAAAACTAGTTAGCCACTACAGGGACCTAATAAATACACTATATTTTAATACCAAAATTGTTATTCCTCAACAATACAACATAAGCTAAATTTGACAGAAATACCTAAAGAATATACAAATGACTTGGACTTAATAGCCCCTTGCAGAACAATGCAAATAGGCCATGGCCTCTAATCCACAGACACACACACACACATATGTGATGTATTAATGCAAAACGAAACCATTTTGAACCTATTACAAAACCTAAAATATTTTCATTGTTGCCTAAAATGAACCCAAACCCTAAGGGTCAAGGTTCAATGTTCATTTTGGAAAAGGAAACCATAATACTATATGAGCATGCAAGCCAACCTAGAAAGAGCAGTGAAGCCAATAGTTAAACTTCGAAATTGAGATGATGTACTTTCTGAGCTGGTAACCCTACAAATATCAAGACATTATTACCTTACGCGTAACAGGATGAGAGCAATGAGCCGTGTATAAAAAATCCCTCTCAAAAAAGAGAAGAACGTAAAGTGGGCATTGTAGAATATGACTAGAAGTTAGACTCTTACCTGGAAGTAGAAAAGGGAAAGAGCAGTGAAAGAAATAGTTAAAATTCGAAATTGAAATGATGCATTTCCAAAAAAATTACCCTACAAATATTGAGACATTATTACCTTACTTGTAACAGGATGGGATTAATGAGCCGTGGATAATAACTCTCTCTCTAAAAAAATAGAAGAAAAAGAAGTGGGCAAGAATACGACCAGAAGTTAGAATCTTACCTAGAAGTAGAAAAGGGAGATGACCATCCTCTACCTTAGCAAAAGTGAGCATGAAAAACACAAACCATATATTGTTAATGTTCAACTGTAGAAAAATAAATTGAAAGGAGAGGCATATCATTGTATTAAAAATAATAACAAGAGCCCCAAGAATTACAGACAAATTACTCATTGAGTCGAAGGTCAAGCAACTTTCAAGAAGGGTTACCCAAACATTTATCCTCAAATTCAAGCTCCTAAGCAAAGCATAGAATAATTCTTAGTGTATACAAATTCCATCCTGACAATATAACAGAGAATGTTAAAAAAATATATTTAAGGACAAATAAAATTTACTACATTGGTCAATGAGGATGATTCTGAAACAAAAAAGGGTACTTGAATAATT
Source organism: Pinus taeda (assembly GCA_000404065.3). NCBI lineage: Eukaryota > Viridiplantae > Streptophyta > Pinopsida > Pinales > Pinaceae > Pinus > Pinus taeda. The sequence goes on along the minus strand of APFE030576500.1, from coordinate 51,592 downwards.
ATTGGTGCAAATTTGTATACAACCTAGTTGAGGGAAAATTGTAGTTCCCACCAACGTAAATCATGAGCTTCATTGCCTAGGAGTTGAAACATTTCATAGGATACCCAAAATAAACCCTTTGGGTATTTAGGTCAACCTACATTGCATGCAATTTTTTTTTTTATCTAGAAGTCTTGGTGAGAATGAGGGTTTGCTGACAGGACTGGGGTGGGTGGTTACTCTAATCACTGAGTAATCCATTTCCACCATCCATTCAAAACATGAAATCCTAAATGTAGATTATGACAACTCATCACATGACTAACATCTAGATTCCCTTATACAAGCGACATTAAGTCATGCAGACATTTTATATATGCAAGAGTGAACTTCGTCGTCATACAATAAGAGTCACAAAACTTTCATAAGGATTGAAACATAAGTCGAAAACCATACAAAACACATAAAATACACATATGTAAATATTGGTGGATTAAATAGGGCCATAAGGACCTAAATGTCCTAATGTTAATAGGACTTATAATTAGAACATCATCATTTAACGTGCCTTCCCTTCACACATTTGCGTCTTACACTTTGTTGCAAAATTTTATTTGGAAAATATATACACCTTGAGTGTGTAAGATAGTATATATATAAATATAACCTCCTCCAAAGTTATCAACACGAACCAAAAATGGAATTCAACCCTCAAGAACTACGTTCATTCATGTGGATCATCTAGAATGCCATCATGACAATAAAAAAGGAAAGGTAAGCATAAAAGTTACAATAAATCTTAAAGAAAGTATGCAAAAAACTCCTTTCATATACGAGAGGCAGAATAAAAAAGGGAATACATATCTAGAATAAATTGCAAGTAATTTACAAATAAAATGTTTAATTGACTTAGTTGTTTTCTTTAAAAAAATATAATTTCTTTCCTGCTGTAATGTATAAAATTTACCATGATAACTTGTCATTATTAAAAATGGGATGTTAGGGAGATGTTAGAACAATCTTTCTTGTAATTCCCTTCTTTTCCACATCTCCAACATGCCTTTATGAAATTTCTTGGAGATTTAGATCTTCTTCTATATTGATATCTCCCAAATGAGCACCTATTTTTATTTCTATTATGGGAGCATTCTTTTATAGAAAAGGAAAATCCATTCTAGATTTCCATATTTTTTTATCTCATCTATTATGATAGAAAAGATGAAGCTATTTCATCGAACTTAAAGTAGTTGCATCACTACTTATGGAAAGAACTAGATTATCTTATGAGTTTGGTAGAGAACATAACAAACTAATGCACTTATCTTCATCTGAAATATTAGTATCAACAAATAATAGATGACTCACCACAATATTGAAGGAATTCATTTTCTCTATCATTGAGTCTCCATCCTTCATCCTTAGGTAATACAACTTCTTCCATAAGAACAATTTATTCACTAGCAACTTAGATTGAGATAAAGGCCCTAACTTATCCCACAAAGCCTTTACTATAGCTTTGTGTTGACGGCATTGGAAATCCATCAACCAGGGTGATCTCCTTGATTTGAAATCCGAATTAGAACTCACACCATTTAGAATAGTAGCCCCAATAGGAAATACGACCGATTTCCATAAGTGTGATCTCAAATATGTACCTTGGATGCAATGAATACATAAGAAGATATACACATAGATTTGGTGACAACAAGTGTGTGAACTTTGTGAAATATAAATTATAATACATAAAAGGTTCTTTCATACAAAAGGGAAAAGAGTGAGCCCCTTGAAGAAAAGTAATAGTACTCTCCTAAAAGAGATGCATGAGCATATTAAAGAACCATTAGCTAGCCTATAAAATAGTTCACAAGATAAAAACGGTCATGATAGCATATACAACACACATCCAACAAGATACATACTAAAGTTAATGAAATAGTTCATTGGCATTAGCGTAAATTAAATGACATATATAGCAAACATATAAAGAGTAGGCTTACAACATCCATGATATATGCATGAAAGTGTGTTGGCTTTGAGAGCTTCTGATCATTAAGTGAAAGTTCCAAGTATACAATTACAATGATATAATACTAGCCCCAATAGTGGAACATGAAGCCACCATTTTCTCCTCCAAAGAATGATACTTCCTCCTATGCTAGACTAGAGAAGCCAAGGATATCAATATTAAGTTCCAAGCCCCTTGTTTGAGTTATGAGGGCTTATTTATAGAAAATGGGATGACCTTTTATTCCCCTTTGTGAGCTTTGAGTTTCCCTCATGACTCTTGGACTTCTTTTGTCCTTATTCTAACTAATGACTCTTCCTTCACTTGGACTTCCACTTACATTTACACTTATTATTTTCTAAATATAATAAGGGAAAATTCCACATATAAGATAGAATGGGCTAGAGCCTAATTGGGAAAAAAAATGTATACATTAAGCTTGAGTTTGAGGAAACTATAGCTTGAAAAATTCCTCTTGTAGTTCTATTCTAACATATTGATGCCAAGATTTATACTGTGCAACTATGTCCTCAAACTTTGAAGGAAGATTTGGCTGATATCTAAATATGGCCTCCATAACATTTGGATAAATAGTTTTGGAACTTATTTGAGCTTCATTCCATAATAAGAACAATTTCATATTGTCCTTAGCAAGTCTAGCCACATACAATTGCATGTTTTGCTTAGTGATCTCCAAGTCTTCTTGACTAGTGACCTGCTTCAAATTGTCCAAGTATCCTTGGATTTCTTGCATATGGTCCAACCGAAGGAATCTTGTGTGTTCAAACCAAGGAGTCCAAACCATTGTAAAATTGTTCATATGAAGCTATAATGTTGGCCACATAGGTATCAAGTTGCTTGGTACTTTGCATGAGTATTCTAACCTCGACCTTCTCGAATTCTACTTCTTGTAGCATTTTCCGGGCCAACTTTGCTGGTGCATTCTTGTACTTGGTACCCCATTCCTGGATCATGTTGATAGCTGCATGAATCACCTTCAAAGCTTTCACATTTTCTTGTGACCTCTTTTGCATGTCATGAAAGGGCACAACTGCCGTGTGTAAAGTGATCATATCTTCATAAATTTGCCTCATGGTGTCTCCCAGTGCCTAAATTTTACCATATATCACTACTTAAAGCTATTTTAAGTGATAATATGAAGAAGACAATATTTGGTTCTCAACTTGAAGATGATCAATTTCTGATCTGCAAAACCTATATCATTTTCCAATTTCTTTTTTTCTTCCATCAAGAAGTTTGTGTTTGCTTTTTTAGCTCCTGCAAAGGCCAAGTTTGTTGTTGCAATTGCCTTTGGATTCCTCATAGTCTTAGTAATAATCACCTTCTTTGTATGGATGGAAGTAGGAAAAATTATATTATTAGGTAAGTATTTCCTCCTTTCCTGCACTATCTTGTTCTTGAGTTGGTCAAAGTTCAGGTTAGAAATATCCATAATCATGCCATCATTAGGAGGAGAGATTCCCATTTCATCAAATGGGATGTGGCCACCAATGGGGGGAGGTGAAGGATTACTAGTGACATGTTTTGAAATAAGAATGATGTCAGCCTATTGATTCTACTCCACCTTCTCAATGTCCATGTCTTAGGCTTAAATGTGCTCCTCAATTTCCCATGCAAGCTCCTCATCTTTCTTTTTCCTATTCTCCTCTTCTTCCAACTATTTTTGATGTTATTCCTAGATCTATTTTTTCCTTGCTTCTTCTTCTTCAACTCTTCTTGTGCCAGCATGCCTTCCTTTATTTCCTTTCTTGCTCTCCCTTTTGGATTTTTTATTCTTCTTGGTTCTGTTTCTCCACTTGCCTCTTCTCCTCCTCTCACTTATTTTTTCTCCTTTTTCCTACCAGTGCTACTCTTAGAATGATCGGATTTTCTATAAACTTATGGCTCTGATCTACTTTTGGATTATGTACAACCTTCCTCTTGTACTTTATTTTCACTAGAGTGGGAAATTCATGCTATTTTCCTTCCTCGGTAACACTTTTCTCATGTAATGCAATGGAATGGCCTCCCTCTTTGCCTAGTGCATGTGATTGGGAAGCATTATAGCAATTCTTAATCTTCTCTTCCTTTGATTTGGAATAAGACTCATATAGCCAGGAAAATTACAAATTAGCACAATTCCTTTTGCATACTCCTCTAAGATCATACATATGAAAGATCATTATACCAAACATAAGGCTTTCGAGTTCTTTTTCTTTCGCTTCTGTGGCCTTTAAGATCTTAATATTATAGGTCCCCCCCTGCAAATGGAGGGAAGGAAAATGTATCTTCTTATTTCTCTTCATCATTTAAGATAGACCTTTGATGATATGATAAACAACCTCCTGCATGACCACCTTATCTGACACATACCTCAGTAAGAGATGAGGGTGTTTTTGACAAAAAAATACTCTAAGGTATGTGCCATCTAGTGAGGCAAACCAATTTTCTACTTCTTCCACTCTCTTCATTGCCTCATGGGACATGCAAGGGGCCTCTTCCTCAAATATCATCTAATATAAGGCCTTGAAGAAGTGATCAACAAGTCTATCATACACCCCTAGGTAGCTGCATTCTGTCAATAATTTGCAAGAGATGTGGATAGGGGACTCTTTGGGTGTCCATTTCCCATTTAGACCCGAGAATTCATTACGAGCACATATTCCATCCAACAAGTAGGAAAACATGTAAGGTTGTGGTTGCTTGCATCACGATGTGTTTTTCTCCTTGTTAAAGTTGACCTGTAGCTATTGAGACACTAAATGTGACCAATTGAATATCTTCCCTTTTGTGACCATCAGATGAAACATGTAGACCCATCCTTCAGGGAAAGATTCAATATTTATCTTTCCATAAAATAAACATCACAAAGCTATCAAGTATTGATAAACTATTATAAAAGACTTGGTTTTATAAGTATTGTTAGTCTTCTTGAAAAATTTGGACGGTTCTTTCCACCATGACCTGATCACTTCTTTAGTATTGAGATAGCTACAAGCTACATAGAATTGAGAATCCAAGTGCTTCTTAGGCTTGGATAATTTTTAAATCAGGTGGATGTCACGTGGCTAATAAGAGGAAAGCTATTACCCACTAGCACTATACAATGTCATGCTCTTGGTGTCTAGACCACGTAATATTCACTTGATAACATCTGCACAAGGTAGAACTGGAAATTTGTGGGAAACCTTGTGAAACCCTAATTGTTGAATGTTTATAAATAGACTTCCCTATTCTCTAGCTCTTCATTGAACTCTATTGCAGTGAATGCATCTTTGATGCTGAGCCAAGTGACAACATAATCCTTTTCAATTTAACATTGTGTATCTGACAGAATAGGGACTCCTATTGGGGTAGTGTCAATGGCCTCTTTGATACTGCTCTTTGTGACCTCCTTTGACGCATATTTCTTTGGAGGCATGGTTCTACTTGATGATGAAAGAGTAATGTGTTCAGGAACTGCAGTACCTATTGCAAGAGATGCACTCATGGCGATGACAAGTTAGTTCAAGAGAGATTAGTTAGACAATCAAATTTCAAGCATAAAACGTCACTAAAGGAAAGGATTGCCAATGCTAGCATTCAATGGGGTACACTGGGAACTGGAAATGGACACTGTATAGATGTGGAGGAAAACTGCATAGTTCAAGATTGCAAGGAAGCTACTTATGCACTAGATATGCATAATGCGTAGTCTCAACTAGGAGAGAGAGAGCCTAGATTATGCAATGCATAGTTTCAATTGGAATACAAGGTAATTGTTAACTATGATTGCATAATGTAGAACTGGGGAAGGCCATTGATTGTGTGATGCATAGTTACAGTTGGCAAGGAAGAGTTCTTACTGCTTGTGATTGTGCGATGTGCAGTGGTATAGGCCAACTAGGCTTGAAGATTGCATAGTTTCTTCTGGGAGAGAGGAAAACTACAAATCTATGAACAAGAAGGTGAAGGGAGTAAATCGGCATTAGAATAAATTATATCAGTCACATCAATCAAGTAAGATTATGCAAAGATAAGAAAATGCATGCATAAATACACCCAATAGTAGTAATTGTCGGTAGGTGAAAATACAAGAACTGTGATGTGACACTTGTAAAGATGATCCAAATGGATCTTAGAAAACCCTTTAAGTCTTCAAAAATCCAAAACTATCGCAAAAGAAGGACCTATTAAAAAGTCGGATTACACTATTGGGAGGCAAAAACATGAAGAAATAGTGGAAAAATAGAGTATCAGAGGCTTAATGAACTTTGCATTGGATCCATCGGATCTGGCTGATCAACGGTCCAGATCTGATTGGAAAATCACAATTGGTGGTGGTAAAGGGAGGCTATCAGCAGAGACCACATGGAAAATGTGATAGCAATCAGTGGGGTCAACGAGGATAGTCAATCAAGCATGCAGATCGATGGCCCAAGTTGAATCGCGATATCGTAATCAGCAATTACAGAGGAGCACTTATAAACGGCACGGGGGTATGTGCGATATGCGATTGTGATCAATTGCATTACAACATCGTATTGGAGCATTTCAATAGAGTGAGGTTGATAATAACTATGACCGTGATAGCCGAACCTGATAAAATTATAAACGATATTTGATATAATTTGAGATCTGGAAAACAAGGTTTTCCTTTGTATTTGCTTTTTTCGTTAAATAAACGAAATACAAAGGATAAAGCACCGATGTAATGAAACCAGGCCCGAAAGGGTTCGTCAATGCAAATATATATTGTTTTAAGTCTGATATGAGCGAGATTTCATATTTTAATGTATTTTTAAGTATAAAAGGGAAATCAGGATACAAGCGGGATTTCGGGCGGGCCAAAGGTGGTAAGTGGTTTGGGCCAGGCTCCGCCCGATCCCATAAATTGGCTGTCATCTGTCCAGGCTAAGGAGAGAGAAAACTACCCTCATTAGGTGGTTAAATCCCATACAAAAGAGCCGCCTGAAATGAACCACAACTATTGGATCTAGATCTCCTAGATCAACAATGGAGATGCAACATTGATATACAGGTGGACCTGAAAGGAATTATAAGGCAAGATTCATATTATTTCAAATATGATAAATGGTAGTTTGGCAATTTTTCACAGTTTTTAGTGTGTTTCTCTATTAACATAGAGAATGCTGTTTCTGGGGATTTCAAAGGCCTGATGACCCATTTTGTTACAGAAGAGGTGGCCACCATCCCTGAAAGAGTTTAGAAATGATTTCTAATGCTCAAAGGGGGATCTGAGCGGATAGAGGCCGAGAAGCTAGAGAGCCCCAGATGGAGAAACGAACAGACATCGCCGATTGGCTTTAAGGCCACAGACTGATAGAGACAGAGACAGGCAGTGCTGAGACAGAGCAAAGACAAAGATAGAGAGTGATATAGAGAGTCTGTGTACTCAAAGAGGCTTGAGGGGTTCAAGAAAAAATCTTTCTGTTGTATCTATTATGTGTTGAGACTCAAATTGAGCTCATAATTTTGTAAAACTCTATTTTTGAAGACATAATAGAGAGGTCACCATTGAAGGCTAGACCAAGAGACATATCCCAGGAGTGTTGGGGGAACTCCTTATTAAAATTGTTGTGTTTATGTGTGTTGTCTATTATGTTATTTAACTGCTTCATAGTCTATGTATTTCACAATCTTATCGCTCCATTGCACAAAGTAACATAGGAAAATACATGCACATGAGTCTGTAATACCTTAATAATTGTCTAAGATCTCATTATCAGATCAAAAGAAGCTCAAAATATTTAAATGACACTTGAAAAAGTTCAATATAACATAAATCCACTTGTTACAAGAAGAATTAGACAAAATGACACTTGAAAACATAAAAAGTGACAAAAGCGACTAAAAGGTAGCAAAACGTGACACTTGAGAAACTTACCCATAAAAGCAGTGAAAAATGAATCCATCGTTCCTTGTACTCATGAGAATGGATAAAGATCTAATGGAGAATGTAAGAGTGAGATCTATGAGCTTCTAATACATAGATTAGTGCTCACAAGATTAGGTTTAGGGTTGATGACATGCATGCTTAAAATCAAGGAGAGACTAACATTTGTCTTTAGATCAAACTTAGAAACTTGTACCACATTATTAGATAAGAATGAACACTTCCTATTTTCTAGGAGTTCACAATTTGCTGATCCAAGGGATTGCATATTTCACTAGCTGAAGGGATTGTGCAATTCCTAGTGACAAGGGATTGTGTTGTTCTGTGGCTCAATGAGTTGCGCAGTTTCATCTCACAATGATGATTGAGCAGTCTATTTTCTCAATGGCTACAAGTCTCACGAGATTGTGCAGTTTAGTCTCACAAGGAGTTGCACAGTTCCTTGTGATAGAGGATTGCACAATTCGTCAAGCCAAGACATGCAACCAGTGCTTGATTAGGACATGACTTAGCTTGTTTTCAAGAAGGTGTTTGCTTGTCTTCAAAAGTTGTGAAACTACTGTCGACAAGACCTAGTCGTTGTCATGACAATATGGTTAATACATCACAAAAATTACATGAAAGAATGTAATTGAGACACTTAAGTAAACAAGAAGAACAATTGGAAGCGGTTGAAACGACGGTTTTTATGATCAAAAGTAGGCTCCAAAATCAAAGCACAGGAAAATTTTTAGAGGGGGCTTGTAGCAGCTACAACACTTCCCTTGAAACATTTAGTAACACTATATCTGAGAGACAAAATCATATTGCATTCTTAGCATTTTGATCTAAATTGGTCCAATATCTTGGTGAAATCCTTGTTGGTGTAGTACATGGATCCATGCCAATCCAATAATCTTTCTCCACTAACAAATCTTCAATTTTGAACTTCCACATCTTCAAACTATGCCCATTGAATTTATTGATCTATATATTCAAAATAATTGCCATTTCCTTTTCACCACAATAATCACTTCTACATATCTCCCATTATAACTGAGCCTACCGCAAGCCCGAGCCAAAATATTTAGCCACAAAGGCATCCCCTTAAAGCCAAAAAAGCTCTAATACCATGTTAAAAAATTTACCAAAGAGAAAGCGAGAGAAATATTGACCAACAACGAATCATAAAGCTTAAGTAGAGAAACACAATATACATCATTTTTATCCTTGAAAGACCCCAATCCGAGGAAACTTAACCACCTAACACAATTCTATTAGCCCCTTAGCTAAAAATTGGCCAAGATGGCTAAGTAAGCCTTCACCACTCACCTCTCACAATTAATTAAAATGAAGTTTTCTCAAGCCTTTTAAAGCCTTTCCATGGGAATATAATGTGCCCAAAACCACTACTCTTTGATGGATCAACTTTTACTCATTCACCGAGTCAAGTTTTATCGAATAAACACTGGTCAATTGCATTTATTTTTGGTCTTCCAAGTATTGCAGATGGATGACAATATCTTTATCTCTCAACCAATTATGCCATGGATCTAATGAAATGTTTCAAAATGATGAAAATAGGGCTTGAGCTACTTCATAGCATTTTTTTTGAAACTAAGGTATGCGATTTGTTAAGACTCAATCCTACTCTGAATATGTATCTTGTTGGTGGTTTAGTTTATTTAAGTTTGAGTTGACCTAATATAGCCTTTATTGTTAATGTGATCTCTAGGTTCATGTAGGATTTGAAGGAGAGTCACTTGAAGCTTACAAAGAGGATTATTGGCTATGTCGAACTTGCATATAAGAATAGTATAAGGTATTGCAACAAGAATGTGAACCAATGGGTTTGGTATATTGATTTTGATTGGGCAGGCGATGAAGGTGATGGGAGATCAAATTTTGGTTATTATATGAACCATGTGCCTTAAAAAATATAAGAAACAAATAATTAAAGTACACTTCAAGCGAGAAATTCCTTTCACAATGAATATCATGTATAAAATAAAATTTTAATATCCTAAGCCAATATCTCCTTTCTCTCTCTCTCTCCCAACACCCAATTTTTTCAAGGTAACACCGAAATTTTGGGGCCCTTTATGCTTTTCAAGGTTTTAACAAGTATGCTTATGTCTTTAATTGGCCAAATTCTTTAGTGATCCAAATATCATCAAGCTGTCTAGTTTCTCATGCTTTCATAATGGTTATTGTATATATATGCCTTGCTTTATCTTGGTTTCTATTCTTTTCAATGCATTATGTTTTTTCAAGGTGTTGCCTAATTCACATGCTCTTAAGCTACTTACTACATGACATGCATTAAAATTCACAAATCATGAATTTATATTGCATGAGTGAAAATGACATCCTTTCTTTATATTGGGTCTCATTCTATTGAATGCATTAGGATTTGTAAAATTGTTTCTTTTATGATGTATTTTTAAGCTTTATGTCTCCAATATGCATTGCAAATGATAGGAAAGCATATTGTGTTGATGGCCATACTTCACCTTGGTTTTCTTTCGATTGAATGCATTAGGGTTTGTGAAATTGTTGTCTTGCTCATGCACCTTTTGAAGCTGTCGAGTCGTAAAAAGGGTATTTTTAACCTCTAATTACCTCACATTAACTTGTCAATCTAGGAACATTTTGTTATTTCAAAGAGTGTCTTAGTTTGAGGCTGTCATTTGTCAGAGTAATGCTAGTAGTATAGTGCTCAAAAAGCAAGAGTAAATAGATGCTTAAAACAAGATCTACTTACAGCAAAGCACTTTAAGGCTGAAATCATGCATTCAGAAAACCAAGCAATTTATCAGTCAAGGGTCCAGTAACAGTAACTCATCCTTCTGTAAATTGATGTAACTAAAGATAATCAAGGAACAGATCATCAATCTGGGGACTAGACAACAAATGTCAATTCCCACTATAGTTTTAGATCGTTCTGCACACCAAAGAAATGATAACACAAATAACAGGAAATGGAACAACAACTAGGAAATGGAACAACTACTAAGAAATGGAACAACAACTAGAAAATGTAACAACAACTAATTCTTATAAACAACAACACCTTAATATTTAGAAATGAGTGCAACAATCATATCCTACAGAAATCAGATAGCAATCTTTACTCTAAGGATAAATTGGACAGCACATGGAAATAGAACGACAACTGATTAGCAATGAAATGTAGAATAGCACTTAGAGCCAAATGTAAATGCACAATAAGCCAAGATAAATGACACACATGGCACGTCTTAGTATGGGGAAAAATAGTAATCTGATTTCTATACCACAGATATCAATCTTAGTTATAAAGAATAACGATTGTAATTCGTAATGGAACAACAATGTCAGTTGAACAACAATCTCAATTAAATGTAAACCATCGATCAATACAGTAATACCAGTCTATGAATGTTACAACTCGGTTACCTTGTAATTGAACAACGATTGCATTCCATAAAGACCAACAATATTGTATTAATGATTAAAGGAACATCAATGCGTTATAGAGTCAGAATGAACACTATGACATTCCTGTCACAGAGAACGATATTACTCAGTTGAACATAAATCAAATACAACAAAACCATGATGTAAAATAGCAAAACACATCAAATTATTGAACAACTATGATAATGAAAACCAGGCACGAACGAAAGATAATAGTACAGGAGCAAGTGTTCCACCAGGGCGGGCCCTTAGCCTCTAGGGACACACCGCTTGAGATTATTCCAGGATCAAAGATGAAACAACAACCATATTTATATTAAAGCATTAAAACAGAGTTACAACGGCTAACTTCTCAACGAGAGTCGATGATCAAAGTCTCAAATACAGAGAAAAGTTACATAGAAAAAATGACAGTAGATCCTCCCCCGGGCTAGCGATGCTGCCCCTTTTTATAACAGCTAAAGCGGAGATATTAATGATGCAAAAATAGTTAAGGCAGCGATCCCTCAGGATCAAAGGATATTGAGGGATTCGCCAAACTGTTAATTCCTAGTTATCCATTTGTTTTCTTGTGCCAAGTCGATATCTCCTTTTCCTTTCCTTGGCTAATATGCTTTAATTTGGATGGCTTTGTTTGCATGTGGTTCCCCGCCAAAGGGACAACAGTTAACCTGGCCCTGTCTTTTTCTTTGGAACGACTATCTTTCATTTTCCCTTTTCCTGCATAAGAAATGGCAATTATTAGTGTTTTCGTGTTGCATATAAATCCTATAGATTTTGTCATGATTTCTTATTATCTACCTAGTTCATGATGCAAAGGGGCTATGAGTTTTAATGAAAAGATGACAAAATAATCAACAAAAACATACCTTCTTCAGTACTCCACACACCCCCTGCTTACCCTTTTTCATGCCCTCATGAAAACATTGTAGTTGACATGTAAGGCAGTGAGAGACTAGGCTGGAGATGGGATCTCATGTGGTGGTCTTCAGACATGATGCCTAACTAGGTGTTCAAAAATATGGCCTGTCTGACCCTCAGGCATCTCATACAGGGCTTGCTATCTAGGTGCAGGGTGCCAAATAATCGGACTCCGGAACCTATGTCCTAGCCAAGATGGCCCTGCCCTCAAGATAAGTTCACCATAGAGGTTCAAGCAATCGACGACTAACTTAAAGTTCTCATAATTAAATGGTTCCCTAAGTTGGATATTTGGATTATAAATCTGATATCGAAATTTAGTAGCATCAATGGCAAGGTCTTTAATAGTGAAAAAGTATTCTATTCCCTACCGATTGATTGCTGTACGAATGGGTCCTAATGCTTCAATCACGCTTGGAGTCCTCATGAGGTTCCTATGTTTCCTCCATAACTGCACTGGACTTCTAGGCTCATCTCTTACCCATAAGTCTAATCCGTTTTCTTGACTTTGGAAGGCATTATAGGCTTTAAGCCATTTGATTTGATTAACTCCAAATGAAATAAATGCATGTAGTTGGATATCCCCAACAAAAGAGTCGGGGTTTTGCTTTGTCTCTTGGTCTAACACAAGGTTATGTACATAGAATTCACACAATAATATTTGAACCTTTACTCCATAGTGCTTACAACAATTTATAAAATCATCAATGGTATTAATTTGTATAGGGGATCCTGCTTTGACAGCCTTTATTTTCAATTGCAAATATCATTCCATTAAAAACAAGGCATAATTCTTAGCAGGGGCTCTACATGCTAGGATGCTAGTGTACAAAGGCTACCTTTGTGACTTTTTCTTCTTACTTTAACCATCCTTCAAACTCTTGACTTTCGGATAAATTGACATTCCTAAACTGTTGTTGTAATTCTTCATACTTTTGTCGAGAAACCGTTTGTTCTGTAAGTTTTTCTATTGCTTGCTGAGCTTGCATCAAACCCTCTCATACGGTTACTGTCCTCGGATCACTATCCACATGGTAGTAGTGAATGGAAGGTTCACTTGAATCTTCTTATTGCATCATCTCGTGTTTATGGTTCGCACTTCTCCAGAGGGCTGTGCCTCTATCTGAACTTCTTTGTCACAGGTCGATATATCATCTATTTGTACTTCAACATGGGCAATAGTTGAATGCTGTTCCTTTTGGTTTTGAACAACAAACTGCTCCTCAACAGGGTTTTGAGCAGCAGGCTGGACTTGAGTCCTTCGAACCTTTTTCTTGAGGGGTCTTGCCGGAGTGGTTGCATGTCTCACCCCCAAAGTCCTTTTTACCCTCTTTCTCATTTTCAAAACCCCGATTTGTTGTTGAAGTCGAGCTATCAAATTCAGTAATATTTGCTGTTCTTTCCATAATCTTTTAATTTCTTCTATTTTCTTAGAAGGAACAGTTGTATGTTTACTCAGGCCTGGACTGTTATCTCAGCCAATTCCCTGGTTTTCTCCTTGGGTGCTCCTTCGTTGTTCTGTTCAGGTTGCTTAGGAGTAAAAACCCTAGCCGGTTCTATTATTTCTTGGGTGACTTCTTTTTCCACCCCTTCTTCTTCCTGGAATTCTTCCGGTGTAGTCTAGCTGGGAACAGATTGTTCCTCCTCTGTATCACTTTTCTCTCCTGTCATACTTTCATCATGAACAGGATGATTCTCTTCTTCTACTTCCTCATCACGTAATTCTTTGGGTGAATTTTTGTCCTGAGCAGAATGTTCTTTTGGTTCTTCTTCAATATGGAGGCCTAGCAAGCTGAGAGGTTGGGCATATTCGCCCATATTGGCCAATTCATCTTCTTGCAATGGATTTTGCAATGGGTTGTCTTCGCATTGCTCTGTTTCTTCCTCCTCCTGCCTAAGCTGCTCGGTCTCTTCCTCCATTTCTCCTTCCTAATTTCTTTCCAATCCTTTCTCATTCTCTTCTCCTTCCAATTGCGGGGGTTGTTCATCCCCTGAATCGTCTATCTCCACTGGTTGGCTAGTATCCCCTTGGGAATTTTCCAGCCTCCCTCTAATCTGTGCCAATCTGACTGATTTCCTACATTTCAATGGTCTGTTATGAAACCAGCTCAAGAAAAGATAGAAAAGATAGATCAACGCCTTAGAATTCAGCCTCTTCGAGGGGGCAACCTCCTTTACATTACATAAATGAACAATTCTTGGATGATTCAAATGACAAAACCTCCTTTCTATATATAGGAGTCTAAGGAGTCACAATATAAACCAGCCGACCTAACAATAATATATAAAGCCACAAAAATAACAATAGAGGGATTCTATGGGGCACAGTAATAACAATATGGGGACAATAGGGGCACAACAATATTAATAAGGGGTATAACTACAATAGTAATGGGGTAATCACTACTATTATAGGGACCCAACATAGAACCCGACTTAGTGAGTTCGCAAACTACTGAATTGATGACTAACTAGATGCCCTAGTGTTGTTGGCCACTCAATGACTCAATCAATCAAGCAGAAAGATGATGAGCCAACAAGCAAACAAAACCAAATCAAAAGTAACTTTCTAATCAGGGAGAAAATGGTCCAAAAGGCTTACAGGGTTAAAACCACAAGAGCATAATACACTGCCCAAGTTTGGGGTCAAGCCCTAATCTTCACTTATAGGCATCGGCGCAATTGCCTAACTGACAACAAGCGTTAGAGGCTATTCGGCATGACTATTTCTCAATAACTTGCGCTGATCGGCATGATTGTCAGCGGATTAAGCGTGCTAATCGAGGGAGCTAAGGAAAAAAAAAATTGAAACAGGGACCAAATCTACTACTATGAATTTTAGACTCAGACCAGTAAGCAGGAGAAAAGAAACAAAACCAAAGGGAAAACATGGAACTGGAAAAGTTCCCATGAAATCATGAAATCCAAGGCAAACAAAAGGATTGGGATCTCCCTAGCGGAGTCGCCAATTTGTGGTGAAGTAATATTATAAGCGCAGACATGAACAAATTCCTCTAGCCCAATAATGGGTCTAGCCACAACAGATACATTCTATGGAAGATTTCCTTAAGTTAGAATCAATTAAGAGGGCTTACCTCTTGGTCCGCTTATCCTGCTTGATGATGTCCTTGCTTGCTTGCTCCAACTATGTCAGTTAATGCATGCATGCATCAAACTAGTGTACTCTAGATAACTGAAGATTCTCACATAAATAACTCATGCATGTCAGTTTAGACAAAGACCTAGTTGAGATTAAAGGAAGGGACAATGTACTATCAGTTGGAGGAATTTTCCTATAAGGAAACTCATCCATGCAGAAGGAATCAACTCCTTCAGTATTGTGCAGTTATTTCAGAGGTCAGTGTTGTGTGTGAGGTGAGAATCACACAGGTTGTAGCTGGAGGACCTAGGAGAAACTGCGTAAGGAAATAGGAGGCTTGGGGGACTGAAGGAAGGAACAGGTGTTATCTATTCTGTCTATGAGCAGCAGTGAGGAATTGTACTGAGAGCTGGATAGCTTGAGAGCTAAAGCTTTGTGTAATCATGAGATAATGGGGTTTTTAGCTGAGGCTTTCCCCAGAGTATTCTTCTGTGTTTCATGTGTATGATTTCTTCTTCTCTGTTATATGTGTTCCGATTGATCTTACTCAAATTGATTAAGCTTCCGCAAAGTTTGATAGTAGAAGTAGATCAAGTATTTTGCTTTAGTACATTGCATTATCAGGTGATCTACAATGAGAATTTCTACATGGTATCAGAGCTAGCTGATCTATAGAGAAATTTCTGCAGGACCCGCTTTAGTGACTCAGGGTCAAGTGTGCGCCTGACCCTTTGTAACTAAGTTGGAATCTTTCTTCGTAGTCTTCTAAGGATTCATCATGGCCTATGGTCGTCATGAAAATTTCTTCTTTAGTATCCTTTGACCAATAGAGTCCCGATATTTGTTGTTAAAGGTCCGCTGCATCTGAGCCCAAGTTGTGATGTTATCTTCAAGTAAACCCATGAGCCAACGGAATGCTGCATCCTTGAGGGTAGATGGAAATAGTTTTAACTTTTGCTCATCATCTATATAGTCATAGGTTCGACATATAACAACAAACTCAAATAGGAAAGTGTCAGGGTCCTCTGTGGTCAGGCCATGGAAATGAGGTAGGGCAGAGGGGCTTATATTTTTCATACTAATGTTCCCATTGGTTTCCCTAATGGGGAAGGCACCATCAACTCTCTCTCTATTCCCTTTGTCATTTTGATTTTCAGCCATTGGTTCAGTAGGAATGGGTTCCTCTTCTTCTTATTACCCTGTAGGTTCTTCATACATGTCAGGTTGCTCACCTAAGGGTTTCTCCAATTCAAAACCATCGAAGAAGAGAGAAGGTTGGTTGTTGGATGCAATGGGGGTATTTGGCAAAAATTTCCCCAAGTTGTCCCTATTCCTACGAGGCATAAAAGGAAATATTTTTGGGTTGGTTTTGTATTCTTTTTTTAAAACTTGGAAAGTACTTGCAGAATTGAAATTGTTGATTGAATGAAAATTACTGACAAAATGAAAAAGCTACTTGCTGAATTGAAATCCTATTTGCAAAATGGAAAGGAAAGCAGATAATGCAAAATGAAAGGAAGGAAACAACTAGATTACTTTTGCAAAAATAAACTAATGGCAGAATATTGAAGACAAGAAATAGAAGAAAAGAAAGCAGTAATCACATTATACTCAAACACCTCCCTGGCAACGGCGCCAAAAAGTGATGAGTGCCAGTATTGCAGCAAGGATATTGCAACTCCTAGGCTACCAACTTTACTTATCAACCCGGGGTTCGTACAAACTTGGAGGTGATAGTGTTGTATGCAAAAGTAAAAGTGATGGTTCTGCTTGTTGTCACTGTTCAACTAGCGAGAGACCACTAGGGTTCCAAGCCAGACTTCTATAGAGTCATAAGAAGCTTTATTCTTTGATGGAAGAAAGGCAAATCTACTCTAAGAGAGTTACTCTACTGCAGTAATGGAGAAAGCCAACATGTAACGCTAAACCACATCATGCCTAAACCATATCATGCCCTAATTAACCATTTAAGAAGTTATGCTAACCAGAGATGTTAAATCCACAATAAACAAATGCTACTATCTAAGCTATAGAAGTAAAAAGCATCAAACAATACTAATGTGCAAGTAAAGAAACTAAACCTAACTTTGTTTCCACTTTTTTGGTCCTTTTAGGCAAAATCAAGTATGCAAACTAATTGTTCTTGTGGATGTGACAGGCGGATTGAAGGTGTTTGAGGATGGATAGAAGGTTTATGAAGTGATTGGATGGTGTGGAGGGGTCCTAGGAGGCTTTTTGTGACTTCCTAGAGGTTTCCCATCAATTCGGCCTCAAAACAGGTTGTTTCAGGAAAACCTACAAGATGTACTAGAAACCTACAGGATGATCCTGTAGGAATTACAAGATGATCCTGTAGGAATTACAGGAAACCTACAGGATACAACCGAGAGCTAATTGTGAGGTGTTGGAGGTGTTGGGAAGCTTAGGAAAGGTGTGTGATAGGTGAAATGGAGTTTTAGAAGGTCTAGGAGCACTCAGGAGTCAATATCCAAGCTAAGAGATGGCTAAATTCGCTCAATGTGTTTAGGAGAATTTCAATGAAAAATGATAAAAAACTAGTAAGGTTGATGGTGAAGATAAGGGATGTCTAAGGTGGATGAAGTGGAAGGGGGCTATTGGCTATGAAGTCTTGGTCTCCTCCTAAAACACCTGCTCTGCATAAAACATGTGCGTCTTCCAAAACACTATGCAACAAGATACATTTTCATAAACTATAAAAGCATGAATCAACTGCTTATATTATACATGAAGAAAGTTGTTGAATGGAATGAAAACATGAATGAGATCTTATTGCAGAAACGGAGATGGAAAAAGATGACAATGAAATCTGCCTTACAACATTAACCAAATATTGAATTAAAGATAACAAGCTCCAAAGCTCATAAAAGAACTAGAAATCTGTGTTTTTGGGGGCTGTTGAAGGGTCCCTTCCTCAAGTCATAGTCCCAGAGGGAGGAAGTGAGGTCGAGACACCTGCTAACAACCTTGTGGTGATCCTTTTTCTCCTTGCTAACCTGCTACTTGAAAGAAGGCACAAATGGAAGCAAACTATCACACAACCAACCTAATCTACACTACTTGTAATGGAAATGCATCTAATAAGCAAATTAACAATTAAGCTATGAATCTACCCTAAGCATACATGTATAATAAAGAGGAGCCTTGGCTGCTAGGGTTGGGCCCTAACCCAAGAGCTCTAGCCCTCTCAGTTAACTCAGTGCTGGCTCAAAACAAAACTCATTCTTATTACCAAACAACAAATTACATCAAAACAATTGTCACAAGTCTTGCAGCTCGAAAATAGAGTAGAGTTTTACAATAAAAATCTGAATCCTACTGAGGTCCTAGGCCTCTCTACTTATACATCTAAAGTCTCCAATGACTTCCTTTAAATTAGGGAGGCTTGGCTCCTAAACTCGAGATAAATTGATGCTTTGCCTCTCACTTGCTCGACTGCCTTCTAGTCCTCATGATTTGGCTATTTGAACTCCAAACTGATGGAGGAATATTCGAATGGAGGGGTAGTAAATGAGGAGCATTTACCTCCTATAATCCCTCTCCCTTGTCCCATTCGAGTTTTGACCTTGGTCTTTGCCAAAATTCCTTGATTTTCTCCGTTAATCATGCATTAAATGCACATTGGACCACAAAGCAAAATATCCAACTCTAACTCACCTCATAAACAAAATATAATCAAAAGCATGCAATAAGTTATGAAAAATTGGTTTGACTAAGCTAGGAGGTGAATTAAGGCCCATATAGTTACCCAATGATGAGGCTCATCAATTCACCCGCATGATTGATCAAGCCCCTTTTATTTTGAGAAATCTTGTCACCACAATCAACATTAAAAATGGTTTATTTTACGAACGTTAAATATTGATATTGTACAATTATATTCCCCACCAACTGTGGGTTATTCAAAGATAAGGTTCTTCCGAGTGATGATGTATTCCCACATAGCTACGAAGAGGCAAAGCAATTGTTAAAATTGTTGTGTGTTGAGTACACATCATATCATGCATGTTCGAATGATCGTATTCTATATAGAGGAGAATATGCAGACAAAGGGATATGTCTGAAATACAGGCATGAGAGGTAAACAAAAAAAACAAAAACAAAAACAGGTAAATCTATTGTCCTCCTCATAAGATATTGAGGCACTTGCCTATATACCCAAGGATTCAAAGGCTCTTTCATTGCAAATAATTAGCCATGTTGCAGGGATGGCATGCCTCACACAGAAGTGAGTCAGGATTTATGTGAATCCCAACAGATTCAATAGGCATAAAGCGTATAGAGGATACATGGCCTGGAAATTTCAAGGATGAAGTACGAAGTCTACGACTCAGCATAGCCATGGATGGCATCAACCCATATTATCTCTAAAACACCAACTATTTTGTTTTCCCTATAGTAGTGATCAATAACACTATCCCCCCATGGTTTTCTGTGAAGAATGAACATATTATGTTGCCTCTCATAGTCCTTGGTAGAAGATAAGTGAACAATATGGATGTCTACTTACAATCATTGATAGATGAATTGAAGAAATTATGGGAAGGGATAAATGTGTACGATGTATCAAGACCCATCGCAACAGACAAGAGTGTTACATTGTATGGCATATGTGCTTACACCATACATAAATCTAGGCTTAGGAGTTTTCTCTAGTAAAAGACATTTTTATTGATTTTTTTTATATACATAACAATATTCTCTAGCATATTAATTTAATTCGCTGCAATTGTTCTGATCGTCATGGTCGCTAACGTGTCAACGTGTATATTATAATTTTGCAGGTCTTGTAACAAAAGGGTATCCTAGATGTAAATGTTGTGGACCTTCTTTGAAGGCTAGGTGGTCCGACGACCTATGAAAGCTAGTGTACGACTACTCCAGAGTATTCCTCCCAGAAGAAAACCTTACAAAAGAGAAACATCCACTTTCAATGGTAAATCAAAGAGAACCCAGAGGTCTACAATAATAACACCAGCTTAATGGCTTAGAGAATATGGGAGAGAGAAGGAGAAGGAGTTTGCATAAATGCTCGATTCAAATGGGGAGCCTATGTTTAATGATCCATAATTCTTCGACACCTATGTTGAGAAATTTCCCATTGGAATGAAAAAGAAACCTGTCTTTTATGTGCTCCCATATTGGGAGCATCTTCAGATTGCCCACTTACTAGATCCCATGTATATATTTAAAAATGTTTCATCTTCTTTATGGAGGCACATATCATCGAAAGAAAGTGACACATTAGCTATTAGGAGAGATCTTATTCTTTCAAAAACTAAAAAGAAACATTGGCCAAACCAAGAAACTAGAAGAGAGGTTGGTCCCTCATGGTCTTTTAAAGAAGGTGGTGTCCCACGGATTTTAAAGAAAGATGATCTTTCTTTGGCAAAGGAAGTTATAATGAGTGTGAGGGTGGCTTCTTTATATGGGTCTTCACTATGACACTACTTCATCATGGAAGATCGTTTGTCGGGGTTAAAATCGCATGACCATTTGAACCTTCTAAAAGTATGTATGTCAAAAACCTTAATTTTTTTATTTATCTTTATGTAATGAAATATTTTATAATTAGTTTTTGTATAATGTACTATTTATTATGCAATGTCATTATCCTCTGCTCATGCGTGGGTTTGTGGACCATGACTTCCCCCAAGACTTATGGTGTGCCATATCTAAATTATTTACATTTGTATGTTGGATCACATCAAAGGAGATTCATATGGCTAGCATTCATGGTGGTGTCAAGCGATAGCTGAGATTGTTTGTATGTTTGAGAAGGAACTGCCGACAAGTTTCATAGGCTTGCAAGTTCATCTTCTAATTCACCTAGTAGACGAGGTTGAATTAGTTGGGGTGGTTTATAGGTTTTAACCCCGTACAGAAATCACTTGCATAAGAATTCTACATCACAGGAAAAATAAAAATGCGAGAGCATAACACATAAAACACATATACACAAAGATTTCCCACTCGATCCCAAAACCGGGACTACCAGCTTGATTTTTCATTATTGTTCCTTTCAATGTTACAATACATATTTATACATGCCGAAGCATCCAATACCATGGACC
>APFE030576500.1:16629-30151 GCA_000404065.3 Pinus taeda | reverse complement strand
ATTTAAAAATGCAGGTAAGTTCACAGAGCATTTCTATTTTAATATGGCTAAAATTTTAAGGTGTCGTGGTCTTACCACATATTTCCTGCCTTCACAGGTGATGTAGCTCTAGATGATCTTCACCAATTCTGCCCACGACTCTCCTAATGCTGCTGGTAGAACTCCCTTTCCTCTGACTGTCAGGTTCTGGCCTTCATCCTGGAAGATTTTTATGATCTTTCACAATCTCTCATTCTTTATCGTCCACAGAGCTCTAGTGGCTATTAGTCCCGAGACCTCTGCAATTATGTCATCGGTGACTGCTATGTGTTTTCCCCTTACCGTGGAGTGATATTCTTGCAAGTTCTACAAGAATTCTATTGCTATGGTCTCATTGGATTCCTGTAAATGATTGAGATAGACTAACCAACCTACCCTTGCTAGGATTTCCCATGCAACATCAGAGACTATCAATACCTGTGGTTCTCTCCGAATTGATCTTCCTCCCATGCTTTTAGCTCACTATAAAATTGTAGAGATGGCAATGGAACAACAGCCTGTTCAAACTGTTAGAACACAGAGAAAATAACGAAACAGCAGGACTCGCTCAAATCCTGAGTCACTTACTAATTGCCACAGAGCATACTACGGAAATGGCTTAGGAACAACAAGTCATGAAAATTGAAAAACATTATACCATTGAGCCTTGCTATTCCCAAGTAAACAATTTTCTGAATAATAGTCTGACATGTATACCAACAAATTATGAGGTTACCTGCCTCCCCCCTGCAATGTAATAGGTCGTCCTCGGTTGTCAAATGAGGGAGCGGCGTGTCGAATTGCTAGAATACAGAGTCATAAAGGAACAACATATGCCGAAATGCCATGTGTTACAAAAGGAGAAGATTGCTGAAATCAAGGTGTATAGTAGGATCACTTAAAATAAGAGACTACTGTGATATGATGCAAGGCTGGGAGGATATGATAGCTGACGTGCACATAGAGTCTAATGCGGTCATTAACAACTTTTCCGTCATGATTGGTTATAATAGATTTTCATGTGTTTAATGGTTCAGGGAAATGATATACATAATCTTATGTGACATATTACAAAGGTATAAGACACAGAAGGGTGTTGATGATTACTATTGGTGTATAAGGAATGTGACTTTAATACCATTAATAGAGCTTTGCTGCCGACATGTGTCCATAATCTTGACAAAGTTGTTTGTTTCACCCATGGAACCATGATCCTTTGTGTATGCTTAGGAAGTGCTGTGCAATGTCAAAATGTAGGCCATTATGCTGGCTTGGTGACCAGTTATCCATAATGCCATTATCCAGGAAGGAGTGAAAGGTGGGTAGGCCAGCTCATGATGAGACCTCCTGTTCCAAGGAATCTTTATTTTCTCTGACGTGCCTCTTGGATCATATCCCTGGTGTGGTGACCATAGTGGGAATGCCACTTCACTTTCTTCCTTATGATCATGGTAGGCTGGCTCTTGATGAGACCCCCTATCCTGCATTTGACAACCCATAAGTTATATAAACTTTTTTCTCTTTTTTTTTTTTTTCATAAAGTACTTTCCTATTTATACACAAAGGGTGGTTCAACACTCCTTAAAAGTAGGAATGGTGGAAGAAGTCTTAAAATCTCAATAGAAAAACACATACCCTTTGTTCTTATTCCTTAATAATGATAAAAGAAGATTATAAGAATTTAAGAAGAAGATTATTAGTAGAATAATGACAACAAAAATAATGGATAATTGTGTCCTTTCTTCTTTCCTCTTATAAATTCAGAGCAATTTCATGTAAAAATAGCGATTTTATATAATTTACTGATTTCAGTATGATGTAGTTTTGTATCCATTGCATAAGTGTATAACTATGCCCCAAAAGACTTGAAACAACAGGGACAACAGGCATCTTTAAATTGGAATAGTGAGGAGAACAAGCATAAGTAAAAGGAATACGAGAATGTTGTCATTTCAAAAAGGAAGAGCAAAAAAAATGCAAGTGTTGTTCCTTTGAAAATGGAACAGCAGAAAATGCAAGTGTCGTTCCTTTGGAAAAGGAACAACAACAACCGAAAGTGCTGTTCCTTTCGAAAATGAACAACAAAAAAATGCAAATGCCATTCGTTTGGAAAAGGAACAATAAAAATCACAAATGTCGTTCATTTGGAAAAGGAACAACAGAAAACGCAAATGCTATTCTTTTGGAAAAGGAACAACAAAAATCAAAAGTGTCATTTCTTTGGAAAAGGAACAACAAAAAACGGAAATGTCGTTCCTTTGGAAAAGCAACAACAAAAACCGAAAGTGATGTTCCTTTGAAAAAGGAACAACATAAAACGCAAATGCCATTCCTTTGGAAAATGAACAACAAAAATCAAAAGTGTTGTTCCTTTGGAAAAAGGAACACCAGAAAACGCAAATGCCGTTCCTTTGGAAAAGGAACAACAAAAATCAAAAGTGTCGTTCCTTTGGAAAAGGAATAGCAAAATGAAAGTGAGAAAGGAACGACTGAAAAAAAAGGTGTTTTTCCTTTGAAAAAGGAACAACAAATAGAAAATGTTGTCCCTTTGGAAAAATGAACAGAAAAAACAACAAAAGTGCACACAAATGTTGTCCCTTTAGAAAAGGAACAGGAAAAACGACAATGTTGTTCCTCTTGAAAAAGGAGCAGTAGAATGGTGAAGGTGCTGTAAAGTGCAAATACAAAAAAGTATGTACAAAGAGTAATTTATGCTAACAAAACAAAGGAATTATGTACAAAATGTAAAAAGAATTGAATTACTTAATGGATCACAGGTGAGGAAGATTTCTCTTCCTCCTCCAAAATTTGCATGTTGGACTCTTCATGTAGTTGCTGGTAGAAGGACTCCCGAGTAAGTGGTTTATGATATAGTCGAAATCGGTGGCCGTTTGCCTTGAAGGTATATCTAGATCCGTCAATTGTGGTTAGAGTAAGGGTGCCATTATCATGTACCTTCTAGATTTCATATGGCCCCAACCAATGAGTTTGAAGTTTCCCGGGAAAATCCTGAAACCTGGAATTGTATAAAAGCGCCCAGTCTCCTTCGCGGAAGACTTTATTTTTAATGATAGCATCATTCAATTTAGCTCGCTGTTGTTGGATTAATGCAGTGTTTTGGAGGGCAGAGAGCCTGATTTCATCTACCTCATTGATCTGTTGTAATCTATTAGTTTGTGGCTCATTTAAATCTAGGCCAACTTCTTGTGCTGTTCGTAGTGTTTGGATTTCAAATTCTATGGGAAAAATGGGTTCCTTTCCAAACACCAATTGGTATGGTGAATAGCTGGTAGTGCTTCTGCATGTTGTTCTGTAAGCCCACAAGGATTCTGGTAGTCTTCTAGCCCAATCGCATCTATGTGATGTAAAGGTTTTTGTTAAGATTGCTTCTATTATTTTATTACTAGTTTCTACTTGACCATTTGCTTGTGGGTGGTATGGAGTGGTGATTTTGTGCTGGATATGATAATTTTTGAGTGTTGCAGCAATCTTGTTACCAGAAAACTGCGGTCCATCGTCTGTAATTATATCTCGTGGAAGCCCATAGCGCACAAATATATGGAACAGGAACTGTATGACAGAATCCTCGGTAGCTCTTGGCAATGCCTCTGCTTCAACCCATTTGGTGACATATTCTGTTGCTACCAAAATATATGTTTTCTGGTTCGAGGATGGGTTAATTGGTCCAATGAAATCGAGGGCCCATCGCTCAAATGGTTCAATAACTAGCTGTGGATTCAGGGGCATTTTGTCGGACTGACCAGGGCGTCCTGCTCTTTGGCAACTGTCATATGCTTGAACCAACTTCTTTGCATCTTTGAAGATCGTGGGCCAATAATACCCTATTTTTAGGACCTTATGCCCAGTTCTGCGATCGGAAAAATGTCCGCCACATGGTCCATCATGACAAGCTTTTAAAATATAAAAATTTTCATCCTCACGGACACATCTCTTGATGTGCAGATCTTCCCCTATATGGAACAGGTAGCCCCAATCCAAGAAAATCGAGCACTTCACTGGAAAATCTGTTTTCGTTCATTGGGGGTTAGATGTTTCGGTAATTTACCTACTGCTAAGTAATTTCACAACATCAACATACTAGGGTGTTTTAACAGTGACATCAAACAAATGATCATCTAGAAATTGATCTTCAACTACTGCTGCGTCCACTGGTTTTGGCATTCGCGAGAGAAAGTCAGCTACAAGATTTTCTTTTCTAGGTCGGTCCTTGATTGTAATATCAAATTCCTGCAATAAAATTAGCCATCTAGTTATTCTACCATTTGTGATTGGTTTATTTGCTAAATATTTTATGGTAGAGTGACCTGTATACAAGATAACAGGATATCCAGTAATGTAATGCCTGAATTTATTGACAACATGTATTACAACTAGAAATTCCTTTTCAGTAACAATATAATTTAATTCAGCATGAGATAAATTCTTTCTAATATAATAAATTGCATATGGTTTTTTGTCTTCTTCTTGCCCAAGGACTGCTCCAATAGCTGTATTTGAGGCATCTGATGAAATTTGAAATGGCAGGTCCCAATTTGGTCCTCGAAGGACTGGGGCTGTGGACACAAGCTTCTTCATATTCTGAAAAGCACCGTTGCATTTTTTTGTCCAAAGAAAGTCAACATTACCAGTCAGCGCATGTAGAGGTGCAAAAATATTCGAAAAATGTTCTATAAACCTTCTATAATAACCAGAAAATCCAAGAAAACTGCGTACTTCTGTTTGAGTGGTAGGAGTAGGAATTAGCAAAATTATTTGAATTCTGGCTGGGTCTACCTGTATGCCAACTGCTGAGATATAATGGCCTAGAATAAGTCCTTCAGTGATCATCATATATCATTTTTCATGGCTCAAACAAAGCCTGGTGGCAATGCAGCGCTGCAGGACTTTTTCCATTGTGTCCAATGCTGGGTCAAAATCATCTCCGTATGGTGTAAAGTCATCCATGTATACTTCGAGCCCTCCATTTATTAAGTGTGAAAAGATACTGAGGATAGCCCTTTGAAATGTGGCAGGAGCATTGCATAAGCCAAAAGGTAGAACTCTGTAGGCAAATGCTTCTTTATACAAATGATGGCTTCAGGGTAGTCCCATGCAAATGCTTCTTTATATTTCCTCAATAGTTGGATGAGATTCTCTTCTTGTTCACAAGTTAGGTTGGAATTTATGTTTAAAGTCTTTCTTGACTAAATTTCTACAATTTTTCTATTTGAAACAGAGGTAGTAGGTATTGTTTGCTCGTGTGTATCTTTAAGAGGACCTTCTTCTAATTCATTATCAAATGCTGCTTCTATCATGTGACATTGTATGTGGGATCTGGGTTCAGCTTGGCTAATAAAATTGTTAATGGCATCATCTTCTGTTTGGTCTTTGAAATCAAGGGCCTCTTCTATGGTTAATGGAGATCCAATATTTTCGGTGAGGTATGATACATGATGCTTGTTAGTTTTTATTATTGTGACACTTGGCTATGTTGGAGGATATAAAGGTAGGTTCTTGATATTTTCCCTTCTAGTTATGGTCATATTGCCTTGTCGGCAGCCAATATAAGCATCGACAGTTGCAAGCCAAGGTCTGCCTAAAATCAATGGATGTCCGTCGAGTCGGTTTTTGGGGTTTATTATCAGAAAATTGGCCAGATACTCCCAGGAGTCAATGGATACCATGACATCATGTAGTGTGCCCTTTGGCCTAACCACAGATCGGTTAGCCAGTTCTAGTAAAGTAGAGGTCGGCTCTACTGATGTAATGCCCAATTTTTGGCAAGTGGTAGTTGTTAAGATATTAATTGTAGCTCCTAGATCAACTAAGGAATTTGAGAAGGTTTGACCATAGATTTGTACAGTTACTATTGGATTTCCTAGGTCTTCGTACTTAACGAGCGTTTCTTTTTCCGATAATAAGTCGGATAGAGTGCCAACTACTTGGATTCTTGGATTATTTGTTATTTTCCTCCTTGGTTTCTTTATACATAATTCTTTGATAGTCTTTGCATATATCGGGATGTCTTGAATGGCTTGGAGGAATGGGATTTTTATGTACAGGTTTTTTAGTTCTCCTAGAATGTCAAAATCAGGATATTGTATAGGTCGAGGTATAATTAATTGTTCTGGGAATGGGGGAGAGGATGTGGTTGCTTGATTATGAATTTGTTGTCTAGTCACATCCTCTTCTTGTGGTGGTTGTTCTATAGGTAACTGATTTTCACTTTGATCTATTTTATCTCCCTCTGTTTCGATGATACACCCATATCTTAATTGAAGGTTATTACACTCCCTTAGATTGGTTCCTATTTCTGGTGTTTCAATTATTTTAATAGATTGGACCGGTCTGTTATTCGGATTAGGGTTAGGTTGGGTTCGGAGTTGCGGTCCTAAGTTAGGCTGGGGGTTTTGTTGTAAGGCTGGTAGTGTAGGTTGAGGGAGTGGGATGGTTCCTATTGGTTGATTCATCGGTCTTTGCCAGTTTGTCTGCCAGGCTTGACTCTTTGAAGTAGGAGGGGTCCATTGTGCTGGATATACATTATTTTGCCAATATGGTGGGGTATAGGGAAAATTTGGCCAATTGGGTTGGCTTGGTTGATTCAGTCATGGAGATGATGAAGGGAATGATTGCTATGACCAATTCGGGAAGGGAGGTTGATTTTGCCACATTGTATTATATTGTTGAGCATGATATTGTGGAGGCTGAAAAGAAGAAGCTGGATCTGAAAACATACCTGATTGTTGTGGCTGCCATTGATGGCGCAAATTGAGTAGATACACCGATTCTAGCTCTTCTTCTGCTTCCTTGTATACCACTTTCAATCCAGGAAGTGAGGTATAGTTCTCTGTAGAGTGGTCTTTTGTACAAATGGCACAAACTTGGACTGCATCTAATGGACACTCCTTATGGTTGTGTTTCTTTCTGCATCTAGGACAAAAGATTGACAGATTCTATTCTGCCTCTGCTTGCTTTTGTTTGGCCTGCATAATATCAAGTTGTGTTGTCAGTGTCCCCAATATGTCAGTTTTAAAATTTTCTATCAAATTTCCAATTTCTGCATGAGTTACTCCTTCTGCTGAAATTCTGTTATCTCTTGAAAACCGATCATGTTCTGTTAGTTTTAGTCTTGTGCTACCTCTTGAGCTCCTGATACATAGATCAATAATGTCAGCAAAACTTTCTTGATAAATATCTTCTTTTCCCATAATATTTAATGTTTCAATCCATTGTTCCTTCATTCCCCTAATTAATGTTGTTTTTAATACATTATCTGGTAAGGGTAATGATGCATAAGGAGATCTTTGAAGATTATACTGGAAATGTTCAACATACTCTTCTAATGTTTCATTTGGTCTAGCTACCATTTGAAGTATTTCATATTTTAACTCTCTAGACCTACAATAATCCTGATATTTTTTTAGAAAAGATTCTTACATTTGATCCTAATTATTTATAACATCACCACCCAATCCCATAAACCATCTTAAGGCAACCCCTTTTAATGTAGAGGGAAATAATTTCAGCTTCTGGGGATCGGTGGTATAGTCATATCCTCTACACAACACATCGAATTAAAATAGGAATGTGTCTGGATCTTCTGATGTAAGGCCATGGAATGTAGGGATATGCTGAAGAGGAATTGCTTTCATAGGTGTATTAGCTGCAGTATCCACAATGGGGTATTGCAGTGTAGAGGTTTGGGTGTTTGGCTAGTTTTGGGCCATTTGGTCAAATATATGCCAATAACCTTCTGGGATATCTAGGAGGGTATTCCTAGGTTGTCGAGGGGGAATGGCTTTAACGGGAATGGCCTTGACAACACTTCCTTTATCTGGGATAATGAGAGTACCTAATATCTCGGGGGATTCAGGTTCTTGAATTTCTTCAACTTCACTATAAATGATTTTTATAGCACTTCCCTTATCTAGAATGCTTAATGGCTGAATTACCCCAAGAGGAGATCTTGGTTCTTTAGTTTCTCCTGTCTCTCCTCTTCCTTCATAGAGGTTGCTAATATTCCCTTCTTGCAATGGTTTTGGGCTAGAATTTTCAATTTCTTGAAAATCTTGCTCTTCAGTTTGACTATGCACTTCAACAAAAGCTACAGATGGTGATCCTGTGGCCTGAAGAGAGCTAGTAGGCTGGCTAGAAGTAACTTTTCTAGGTCCTAATGAAGGATGAGATTCTACTTTCTTAAGGATTTCATCTATAAAGGTCGATCGGCCACGGGTCACCGGCCCCTTCGCTTTATCAGGCTTGGGTAGAGCATTGGGATTCCTTTCTAGCTTTTTCTGCTTAGTCATGCACACAAATCAACTGCTAAGTTCTACCCAAACAAAACAGTAACAAATCTACAGGAAAGCGGGCAGGGGAGTAGGGCTATTACATACTCCACACATAGGTTCTTACCTTCCGTTTTTAAAACCCAATTCTTTCCTAGCAGGCTCTTACACTACTCTAAAAAGAGACAAATGGCTACACTCTTCCTCGGCAACGACGCCAAAATGTCGAGTCGTAAAAAGGGTCTTTTTCACCTCTAATTACCTCACATTAACTTGTCAATCTAGAAACGTTTTGTTATTTCAAAGAGTGTCTCAGTTTGAGGCTGTCATTTGTCAGAGTAATGCTAGTAGTATTGTGCTCAAAATACAAGAGTAAATGAATGCTTAAAACAAGATCTACTTACAACAAAGCAATTTAACGCTGAAATCATGCATTCAGAAAACTAAGCAATTTATCAGTCAAGGGTCCAGTAACAGTAACTCATCCCTCTGTAAAATGATGTAACTAAAGATAATCAAGGAACAGATCATCAATCTAGGGACTAGACAACAAATGTCAATGCCCACTACAGTTTCAAATCGTTCTGCACACCAAAGCAATGATAACACAAATAACAGGAAATGGGACAACAACTAGGAAATGGAACAACAACTAAGAAATGGAACAACAACTAGAAAATGTAACAACAACTAATTCTTATAAATAGCAACACCTTAATCTTCAGAAATGAGTGCAACAATCGTATCCTACATAAATTAGATATCAATCTTTACTCTAAGGATAAATCAGACAGCACATGGAAATAGAACGACAATTGATTAGCAATGAAATGTAGAACAACACTTAGAGCCAAATGAAAATGCACGATAAGCCAAGATAAATGACACACATGGCATGCCTTAGTATGGGGAAAAACATTAATCTAATTTCTATACCACATATATCAATCTTAGTTATAAATAATAACGATTGTAATTCGTAATGGAATAACAATGTCAGTTGAACATCAATCACAATTAAATGTAAACCATCAATCAATACAGTAATACCAGTTTATGAATGTTACAACTCGGTTACCCTATAATTGAACAACAATAGCATTCCATAAAGACCAGCAATATTGTATTAATGATTAAAGGAACAAAAATGCGTTACAGAGTCAGAATGAACACTATGACATTCCTGTCACAGAGAATGGTATTACTTAGTCGAACATAAATAAAATCCAACAGAACCGTAATGTAAAATAGTAAAACACATCAGATTACCGAATAAAGCTGATAATGAAAACCACACATGAACGAAAGATAATAGTACAGGAGCAAGTGTTCCACCAGGGCTGGGCCCTTAGCCTCCAGGGACACACTACTTGAGATTATTCCAAGATCAAAGATGAAACAACAACTAGATTTATATTAAAGCATTAAAACAGAGTTACAACAGATCACTTCTCAACGAGAGTCGATGATCAAAGTCTCAAATACAGAGAAAAGTTACATAGAAAAAATGACAGCAGATCCTCCCCCTAGCTAGCAGTGCTGCCCCTTTTTACAACAGCTAAAGCGGAGATATCAATGATGCAAAAATAGTTAAGGCAGCGATCCCTCAGGATCAAAAGATCTTGAGGGATTCACCAAACTACTAATTCCCAGTTATCCATTTGTTTTCTTGCGCCAAGTCGATATCTCCTTTCCCTTTCCTTGGCTGATATGCTTTAATTTGGATCGCCTTATTTGCATGTGGTTCCTTGCCAAAGGGACAACAATTAACTTGGCCCTGTCTTTTTCTTTGGAACGACAATCTTTCGTTTTTACCTTTTCCTGCATAAGAAATGGAAATTATTAGTGTTTTCGTGTTGCATATAAATCCTATATATTTTGTCATGATTTCTTATTATCTACCTAGTTCATGATGCAAAGGGGCTATGAGTTTTAATGAAAAGATGACAAAATAATCAACAAAAACATACCTTCTTCAGTACTCCATAGAAGCGCTAGACTATTATGATTATGAATGAAGTTCTTAGCCATGTTTTAACTTGATTCTCATCCTATAAGGTGCATTTCCAAATTTCAATCTTCATGAACTTTTCATGAAATTTCCTATCATGGTGGTTTCATTATCACGTTGGAAAGTACATTACCTATCCATGCCACTTCAATCATTAAGTTGATTCGGATGGTTTAAGGAAACTGATTGTTCTGAAATTAAGCTTGACTCTCAAAGAATTCACATTTCACATTAAACTTCTTTCAAGAGAAGACATTAGTAACATCTTTATTACTTATGTTTGCAAATCATTTGGAAGTTTCTTCTAGAGTTTCTCTTGAAGATAATGCTAACATATTATTAATGAACTATATTGGCCATTTCAAGAGCATACGTGTTTATTTTACAAATCCCAGATGCACCAACTTGAAAAAGAAAACATGTATGAATATGGTTACTAGTTTTTGGATATATCCATGTTTGAATTGCATTTCCTAAGTGAACTAAAAAATCAAATCTCTATCATATATGGTTGCACCTAATTTTATCATTCAACTTTGAAAAAGATTGCATTCTGAATTAGATAACTAGTGTAGGTAAGCTTGATTTCAAGTGAATGATCTTAAGAGAAACCCAAGTTTTCATAGGGATAATTCCACATATTTTCCAAGTTTTTTGGGAGATATAAAAACTCAAAGAATGTGCATTATTATTGGTGCTCATTTCCTCTAAACCCATATTAGGTTTAAAATGAAATCACA
The DNA here is from genome assembly GCA_000404065.3 of Pinus taeda. NCBI lineage: Eukaryota > Viridiplantae > Streptophyta > Pinopsida > Pinales > Pinaceae > Pinus > Pinus taeda. The sequence continues at coordinate 19,097 of APFE030576500.1, read as the reverse complement.
CAGCCATTGCATGTTTCAAGTTTCAATTTTTGATATGAAATCTTGGGCAAACTTGTTAATTCTATGCAAGCTCCCTCATCAGTTAAAAATATTTTTATGATAGTCTCATTTACCCAATGATGCAAGAGGTTTATGTTTCAAGTTTTATGTCTTTTATGTGAGTGATTTATGAGTTAACTATCTCATTAAAAACACATGTCCAATAAATGAAATTGCAGAAAAAATACATAGAAAAATCATACACACAACTGATAAAGGAGTTCACCCCATCCTCTTGGGCTACATCTCGTTGGACCTCCTTCAATGGCTAGGCCCTCTTGGAATTATTTGGTCAAATGTTTGATTACTAGCTTCTTCTAAACTCCAATGGCTTTAAAAACTATACCATTGGGTTCAGAGGAGCCAAAAACTCCAAAAATGACTATTAGATCTCTGAAGATTGACTCTGGCTGATCTGGGCATGACCTCCTTCCCTGGTGGCCCTATGCTTCCCTGAAATTCCCTATGGAAAAATCACCCGTAGAAGTATTATATTGCCTCTAAAACCTATGCCATTAGCTTCATAAGGTCAAAATCATCCAAAATTGACTATTTAGTTTCTAAAATGGTCGAAATGTCATCAAGTTATGGTCTTTTCAAATTTTTCCTAGGAATTTCCTCTAAATTTGGAAAACTTAGTTAATCCCGCTAAATTTGGGGGTGGTTCCAGATTTGGTGGAATCCACCAAAATCTCCGCCAAATAAAACCTACTTAATTAAGGGATAATAATGGCTTAATTAGCACTAATCCTCTATGGTTAAAGTTTAATGCTAATAGTTAAGCAGAGGTGGTCACATGTGCATTTAGTGTTAACCCCTAGTGGTTAACCCCTAACGTTCTCACTTAACCTTTAACATGAGCGCATTCCATTACATGTCAAGTCTTAAGGTTTGGTGTAGCGATAAGTGTTGTGGCTTGTGGATGGGAGGTCATGGGTTTAACCCTGACTACCACCAAAATTTTTCCCAAAATGCATTGACCCTATTCAGCCATGTGGGAGGTGCCACGTGGCGATCTCTAGGCTTGGCATGTGGTAGCCTCTCACTGGCCCATCCGAAACCAACAAAATTGCACCACATCACCCAACTGGAAGCCAAACACAAGGTGACACTTGGCGAGCCTTCATTGGGCATTGACCATCTTTGACTTGCTAAGTTACCTACCATGTCAGCAGTACAAATAACTGACTAGGCAATCCCTACAATTTTTTTTGTTTGTTTGGTGAAACGGTTAGCAGGATCTAACTTCCTCACACGAACTCCGTTTTGAGTGAAACGATTTGCGTTGGGATCGTATCGGCGAGACGGATGTGGTCGTTTAGGAATCAATTAATGTTGAGCACTTTACTTTTTAACATAATTATCGATCAAACGAGAAAGTAAACTGGTACCCGTTTTTTTGAGGTAGCAAAATCACCCGATTTTGAAAAGTGGTGATGCGAGAATACACTTTTTTTAGCATATTTTTGGCACTTTAAATTTTCTTATGTATCAAGTATGAACATTTTTTTTTTTCGATGTTAGTGATTTTCATGAAGATTTTGAAAAGTGTTGATGCAACATCAACACATTTTTTAAATGTTAGTGATTTTCATGCTGATTTTGAAAAATGTTGATGCAACTTCAACACATTCTTTTAGAGGGCTTATTTTTGACACTTTAAATTTTTTTATGTATCAAGTGTGAAAATTTTGTTTTTTTTGTTAGTGATTTTCATCTTTATTTTCAAAAGTGCTAATGAGCATCAACCCTTTTTGTTTAGAGGGCTTAGTTTTTACACTTTAAATTTTCTAATGAATAAGTGTGTATGATTTTTAAATGTTGGTGATTTTCATGTTATTAATAAAACATAAAATAATAATAATATAATAATGACAAAAAAATCAATACAAAAAAATATTAAAAAGGAAAAAGAAGAAAACAAACCTATAAAAATGTAAAAAAAAACATTAAACATAAGCATTGAAAAAAATAAAAATAAAAAAACGTGTTAGTAATAAACATAAAATTAAAATTAAAAAAAAATAAAAAAAAAAATCAAATACAAAAAATATATAAAAAGGAATATATATAATATATAATTAAAGAAAAAACAAATTGATTCACAAAAATAAAATCTAAAAACAATTTTTTAATTATAAGAAGAATTTCAGTGTAAATCACATATAGAAAGACATTTGTCGACGCGTTTCGAACCAACTAGTGTGGTTCATCATCAGGACAAGTTGACGAAATAGATCCAGTCCAGCAAGTTAAATAGTCTGAGCAGAGACTCCAGCGGCTAACAAGATAAACGGCTAATTTTTGACTTGAGGCCTAGGTCAAATTTTTATAAAATTAATTAATATTATTATTATTCTTACAATTATTACTATTATTAATATTTGTTATCATATTTATAGAACTAAGATAAACTAGGTAAGAATAAG
>APFE030576490.1:0-18999 GCA_000404065.3 Pinus taeda | reverse complement strand
ACTATCTATATATTATATTGGTAAATGAAAAATAAAATTATGATTAAAACATTTTAATTGTGCGTAACTCAAAATGAAAGAGATATCCAGTTCTTTTTTCTATATATATTATAAAATTAAGATAACATGAAGGTTAAATATTACCTTGATGAGTGTGGCCAAAAATGTGGGATTGATGGGGGCAGGGGCCATAGACAAGTTGGGTAGGACACCCAAAAGCATCTAGGTACACATGAATGATATTATTGCCTGAATGATTATTTTTTTCCAGAAGATGATTTTTCTAGTTATGGGAGTTTGGGAAGGTGGTAGGGAAATGTTGGCTATGCATAGACCACCAACCTATGCATGCTCATTTTAGTGGTTTACTTAGAGTGAATGTATAATGCAAGCTAGAGGGGCTTGTGCTTTGGTCGCTATGGTGTGCTAACTTGCACAGTTTGGCACCTCAGTGAGATGAAGGGTGGTGAACTATCCTTTGGATGGTGAGACATGATGAGGACAAGAGAACTACAAAATTTTCTTGCCGGAGGAGTTAAAATGGGCTGGTTATATTCTCTTCCTTGTTTAGTAAGAAATATAGCTCTGCTTGTAGGCCATAGGAGTTCATTTATAAATGGAATTTTGGATTTGGTGGTCATATGTTATTTTTGGGTTTCCTCATATTTATGCTTTCAAGAATTTGTCATGGTCCCTGTCATCTTTAGTGATATTTGTTTCACATATCTATCGCCAAATTTTCCTAGGGTTGAGAGATGTAGTTTGAGGTCTCGGGCTCACTACCTCTTTCCTTGGTCTCTTGGGGTACTCTATTCGAGGGGAAACATTGTAATCATCGGGGTGATTCTTTAGTGATAATTATGGAAGAATATGTAATTTTTGACAATTTTTATCTTGTTGAGTTTTGAAGCAAGATTTGATTACCAAGCTACACCAGTTGGGTGGTTGAATTAAATTGGTCTTTGTGTTCTGGATTATATAGTGAAATTATTAGATGAAAGGGGTATGACATGCAAGGTGGGTGAGCTCACGATGTCCTGGTTGGCCATTGCAGGTGGGTAGGAGAAGTGGACAGTGATGGGGGTGTTTACACTATTTATGAGGGTGAATTGGCTCATGGACATGTTTCATCACCTAGCCATGTGGAAGTACCACCATATTTAAAATGTTTGTATAGCGAGATGCAGTGTTATTGCACTGCTGGTGGAGCTAGGGAAACAACGACATGATGACTTGAATGAGGTGATAACATTCTTGATTGACTAAAAAAATAATAAACATGAAATTCTGGACAAGGCGACTTCACTTATCATGAGCCAAATATTGACTAATAGGTCGCTAGATCATATTGAGGGTCAGATTGACCACCTAGAGATTCATGTTTATGGGGCCCCCTAGACCCTCCAACATTTTTTATTTTGGATAGGAATTGGCACCCCCTCATAATCTTTGATGGAAGTTCTTTTCATATGTATTCTATGTGTTTTTTGGATGCTTTGTGCATTTGTTTTATTGATACAATGTAAATTTTGGCACTTTTTTATCACCTTTTATATCTTTGTCCTAGTTAATAAATTTGGTTGGAATGAAATGTGGGGAGAAGCATACCTGAAAAAATTGTTGTTGTATTTCAAAGAACTAATAGAATCAATTGGTTGAAAAAAAAATATGAAGGGTCAATTTTGAGTCTGGGTTATAACCATAGCTTTGGAAAGGTGGTTAGACTCATGTTTTTCACATTTCATATCGTCATAGATTTCCATTCAAAATCTTCTGCCACTCCTTGTTGGAGTTACATTCAGATGTTTTGATAAAATTATAAATAGTTGGAACCTTTAGTGATTAAAGAATGACAAAGTGGATTTGAATATCATTTACGACACTTGATGCTACTTCATTTTGTCACATTTTGCAATACTTTATTTGAATTTGTTTACCCTCAATGTTGCTTACTATTATATAATTTATGGCTGCTAATTTTGTGTTGTGGAAGCGCTTCTTGTTACTTTAAAGAATTTATAAAAACATTCCAATGCACATCATATAAATAGTGATATTTGATTATTTCACAATACATAATATATTAATCTATTATAACATTTATGATAAAAAAAATTGTCATATTTGATGTCTTGGTCCATTCCTTAGGAAAATAGTGTCACATCCATAGTTTTCCATGTGATTTATAATCATATCATTTAGATGGCCATGATGGTAGTTATTTTCAGTACATGTCAATTGAATAAGTGATTATACTCTCCATATAAATATGCATTTTATTTATACATTATTGATTGTGGATATTATTCTTCTTCAATCTAATAATTTATTATACACTCCATATAGATTTACTTTTACTTCTCAATTGAATAATAATTTTGTTATTAATATTGCAAAAAACATATTTATTTTAATAACTATATTTGAGATAAGTTTTAACCTTATCTTATTCAAAATTTAATTATAAACCAAAGAAATCAAATTTTAAATTATTAAATTTATAGAACATGAAATTAACTTTATTTTTAACACTAAATTTATGAAACAACAAAAAACTATTTTAATATCACATCTAATATTTTTTTTTTTTTTATTGTTTTACATTTAGAGCCATCATAATCTATTAATGCCATCTCTAAATTCCTAAATACTTTTTTTTTGGTATTTAATTCGATAATTATTAATATATATTTTTCAACAATCAATTAATTTATGAGAATGTCATCATATTTTTTTTCTTTATTTATTTTAAACATATACCATGCTTTTTTCTATGTTTTATTTCTTTATTTTTTTATTATTATAATTAAATATCTTTAAAATATAAAATTTTACTTAATTGCAAACTTTTTTAATTTTTAATTATTTAATAAAAATTAATTTATAACAAATAGTATTTTTTTTTATTTTAATTACACTAAATACATGCATATATTTACTTAAATTTTCAAATGAACTCAAAAACGTGTCAAGATGTGAGGTAAGGGCTAATGTGTGCTCCATATTATCATGTACAAGCCATCAAAAGTATCTTTATGCCAACACATCATGACCGAAAAGTTCCCTACATCACCCTTAGAAGAGGAAAAGGGCTTATGTGTAATAAACTTGCTCAAGTGTTGGTGCTCAAATGTGATGTACAAGCCCTATCTTGTAATATTAAGGATGACCATCATCATCTATTAGGTGGTGATGAGCCTCATCATTAGGTAACTTTATGTACCTTCATACACCGCCAAGCTTATTTAAATCAACTCTTGTCATAATTCCTTACATATTTTGGTTATATTTTGCTTAATGAGATGTAAAAGAGAGATGTTATGTCTAGTGGACTAATGTGAATTGGTTGCGGGTTTCTGAGAGAAAATCATGGCAATTTTGGCTAACTAAGGGCAAAAACACGAATGAGTCAAGGAGGAGAGATTGTAGGAGATAGATCCTCCTCATTTAATCCTCACTCATTCGAATTTTCCTCCATCAAATCAAACTATCTCGGAGTTACAAGTAGCCAAGTCATGAAGATCAAAAGACAATAGAGCGAGTGACAATTAATGAACCAGTTCATCTTGAGTTTGGGAGACGTGCCTCCCTACATTTAAGGAAGTAGTTGGAGACTCCAGTTGTATAAACAAAGAGGCCTAGAGCCTCATTAGAATTTGTATTTTTTATGTAAAAGCACTAGGCATTTTTGAGTTCAAGACTTGTGGAAGACATTGTTATGCAATTTTCTAATATGATAATTAGAATGAGCATTTCCTTGATCAAGAAGTGATTTCAATCAGAGGGCTGAAGCTCTTGAGATAGGGTGCAACCCTAGCAACAAACACTCCTCTTCTTATATTTGTATTCTTAGTTGATTTCATAGATTAATGGTTGAATTTTTTTTAGCATTATTTCATTGCAAGTAGTTATGGATTTGATTAGTTTTCTGGCATTTGTGTATTGCTTTAACAATAGATTAGGAAGATAAATGAATATGAAAACGCTGATAGTAGGTAGCTTTGGATGCACTTCTCCCTTCAGGGACCATGGTTTCAGGAAAGAACTACTATGCAGCCCCAAAAAGACATATTTCTGATTTCTTATGGAATTTAGGGTTTTCTACTACTTAGGCCAACGTTTTACCAGTTTTCAAGAATAGGATTTAATTTTCATTTATGATATCTTCAGCCTTGCATTAGATCTCATAAAGGTTTCATATTATTATGCAAGGTTTTCCATGGATGAAATAGGCAACTAGATAATGAAATTATGTTTTCTTAGTTGATTGAAAATTTTTCTTGTTTTACATGATCCATGGATAAATGACATTGATTGATGCATTGCAGGAGTTTCACAAGTGGAGAGAGATCTCATGACCAACAATCTCATCCTAACCTCATCAATCCATGATTATCATTTTTTCCACTAATTCCTCACCAAATTAATCATTTCATAAGAACACTTCTCCAAGTTTGTTGAGCAAATCCAACCATTTCAAAAACTCTTTTTTGGTCTTTGAAGGAGTTCTAACCCCTCCCTTGCCTCATTTCTCCCACCATTCAACTTCGTTGAGCCTTACACCACCTTCCAAATCCCTCCTCTTGCTCTCAACCAGATCCTGTAGGAATACAGGGGATCATGTACTAGCATTAGGACATCCTGTAGGAGGCATTAGGACACCCTATCAGACAATCTATAGTGGCATATTTTAAGGCCGAACTATGGAAAAATCACCTAGGAAGATAAGAAAAGAGGATTTAGCATTCACATTGTCACAAAAATACAAAAAGGAAAAAAGAGTTATTGTGCTCATTTACATGCCTAGTAGTAGAATGTTTGGTTATTTCAGATTACATGCCTAGGACAGTAGGATTACACACATTTAAACTTAGCCATATGGTGTTTCCCCTTCTTCTAAAGCTTTGTTATAAGCAGTCATCTGCTTTTATGCTTCCCTGATTTTTTTTACCGTTGTTTTTTTGTTGAGTTCATAGTTTTTTGCTTTATGGATCTTTTTTGGACCATCATCTTATTTGTTGTTGTGTTTGTTTTCAATATTTTATTTTTTTGTTTATATATATATAATATATATATATCTATTATAAATTAATATATATTTTGTTTTAAATATAGATATACAGATATAGATTTTAAGATTTAATTAAATAGAACTTATTTTTAATGATTTTTTTATATTATTTAAAATTAGTTTTATTCAATTTTATTATTTATTTTGGAAAATAAATAAAATATAATGTTTGATAATATTATGTTTTATTTTTTACTACTATAATAATCATCATTATTATTTAATTCATGTTATTACTATATTAATAGTTTTAATTTTTGTATTGTAACTTTTTACTCATAATGAGATTCTCTTTTGGTATAATAGCATCATTGAGATTTGAAAGACATTTCGAAGGAGCTAATGTGGTTCGTCCGATGGTTTTGGATAGGATTCACATTTTGAATTTACTCCCTAAGGTTTTTTATTTTGTGTCCACTTTCTAAGTTTGAAATTTTGGCTTGTTTTATTTTTTTTTGCCAAATTTTTTTGTTGCTTTTTTAAATTTAATTGTTTTGTTAAAGTATTTAAGAATATAATTAGGATTTTTTTTTCTAAATTTAGCTGTTAATTTTTTGTTTTTTTCAAGTTTTAAGAATTTAAGTAATATTTCTTTAATTGTATTCAATGCAAATTATATTCATGTTTCTAAATATAGCGGTTATCTTTTTGCTTTTCTGAGCTTTTAAGAATGTAATTAATATTTTTTAAATTTAGTTGGAAGTGTCTAGGAAGTGACAGTTGTTATGTTTTTTCTTTTCTAAACTTTCTAATTTTAGTCATCATCTGTTTAAGAGCTAACAGAGGGATATGGATATGCTTTAATCGTCATGTGTTTTAGTCATACTTGTTATCACAAGTTATAAGAAATGTATTTTGGTGCAAAACATTTTAACTAGAAAAAGCCTACAAACATGGAAATAAATAAGTATTACTCGGAAACTAATTGATAAAATCTTTAATTAAATAAAAAAATTGAAAATAAGCATTGTTGCTATTTAATATGTTCTATTTTTAAAAATGTAAATATAATTTTATTTAGTTTTATGATTTAATTACTCTTTACACATTTTTTAATATAATTTTATCTTTAATTATTTTTTTCCAACTTCATTATAGTAATTTTGATATTTTTTCTAAATCATCTTGAATATTAAATATATATTAATAAAAATATATATTATATTTTATTTTATTTAGTTACTTATTTTTTAATTAATTTAAAAAAATAAACATAAATAAATAGTTTAACTTTCTAAATCATATATATCCACTATCATTCGCATATATATTATAAAATCTAAAATTTTAATAAAAATTATCCATACTAAATAATATACTTCATAAAAAAATTCTAAAATTTGAAAAAAAATAACAAACAGATGGGGAGATGTGGTGTTGGCATCCTCTCAAATAGTAACCTGAACTCTTCTTACCATTTTAAACTCATAACTTTAAATCAATTATTTAGTTGTTCGTCATGCTTTTGTTGGAGTTCTGGCCTTGCAATACATTTCAAAAAATTTGACCGTTATCAACCATTTAAGATTTCAAGATTGACATGGAGCATAGGAGCGCGAAAGACGGATGCCTCACTCTATATATTATTATGTTCCAATTTCCTTAACGTGTATTTTGCTTTTCTCCCTTCCCCTCTCAGGCAGTTGTCTGGTGTGCTATGGTCGTTTTTGTCTCTGCTTTTAGTTGTTGGTGTGTGGCTTCAACTGTGTGCTTGAATTGTGTATGTCATTTTTGTTTTATTTTCAAATTTAACGTCGGAGCGAGAAAGAGCAGAGCAGAGAGGATTCTTCCTCAATTCCATGTAGTTTGATCTTTAAAGGGAAGTGGTTAAACGCAACCTCCCTTCCTATTTTGAATCAGTAGATCAGGTGAGAGAGATGTGGTATTTATTTTGATTTGGAGTCTTCAATAACCAATTTGCGGTTTTGATTTTAGATTTTGTCAATTAATATTGCTTTGTTTGTTTTCTTTCCTATCATCGTGTTGACAGAAAGAGTGCAAAGGGCTGAGCTAAACGGCGAGCGAATACCGCTATGAAGCGAAAGGATTAAGGTACCTTACAACAAGTTAATGCTTCTCTATATTTACTTCTTCTTGGAGTAATCTCTGGATTTAATACTTCTCTATATTTACTTCTTCGTGGAGTAATCTATGGATTAAAGGTGTTTAATGTTTGCTTAATTTGATTAAGATCAGAGTAGAGAGGATTACTACGCGTGAGGGAGAGAAAGAACAGAGAAGAAGTGAGAAAGAACAGAGCAGAGTCAACCATTCATGAATTCCATGTCGATCTTTTAAGTAAAAATTTTTGGATTAATGCTGTTTAATGTCTGCTTAATTTGCTTGATATCATAGTAGCTAGAAATAACATAGCAGAGAGTATCATTCCTGAATTCCATGTCGTTCGATCTTTAAAGTAATATTCTCTTTATTAATGTTGTTTAATGTTTACTTATTTTCCTTAAGATCAGAATAGAGTAGATTATTGCACCTTAGGGCGAGAAGGAACAGAGCAGAGAGGACCATTCCTGAATCCCATATCATTCGATCTTTAAAGTAATAATCTCTGCATTAATATTGTTTAATGTTTTCTTTAATTTGCTTAAGATCAGTTTAGAGAGGATTACTAGGCATGGGAGCAAGAAAGAACAGAGCAGAGAGGATTATTCCTCAACTCCATGTCATTCGATCTTTAAATAATAATCTCTGGATTAATTTTGTTTAATGTTTGCTTAATTTTCTTAAGATCTCTTGTAGAGAGGATTACTACACCTGAGAGCGAGAACAACAGATCATAGCGTATCACTCCTGAATTCCATGTCGTTCGATCTTCAAGGTAATAATCTCTGGATTAATGTTCTTTACTATTTTCTTAATTTGCTTAAGATCATAGTAGAGAGGATTTCTACACCTTAGAGTTGAGAAAGAATAGAGCACAGAGGATCATTCCTGAATTCCCTGTATTTCGATCTTTAAAGTATTAATCTCTCGATTAACCTTGTTTAATGTTTACTTAATTTGCCTAAGATCAGAGTAGAGAGGATTACTATGCCTGAGAGCAAGAAAGAACAGAGTAGAGATGATCATTCCTGATTTCCATGTCGTTCAATCTTTAAAGTAATAATCTCTGGATTAGTATTGTTTAATGTTTCCTTAATTTGCTTAAGGTTAGAGTAGAGAGGATTACTATGCCTGGGAGTGAGAAAGAACAGAGGAGAGGATTATTCCTCAATTCCATGTCGTTCGATCTTTAAATAATAATCTCTGGATTAATGTTGTTTAATGTTTGCTTAGTTTTCTTAAGATCAGAGTAAAGAGGATTACTACTCATGAGAGCGAGAAGAGCATAACATAGAGGATCATTTCTGAATTCCATGTTGTTCGATCTTTAAAGTTATGTGGTATGGTTTTAGTGATATCATTTCATAGTTATTTCTAGACTTTCTCAATTAGTGGTGCATTGTTTGTTTTATTTGTTTTCAAGCATTTTGTTGAGATAAAGAGTGCATATAGCAGAGTAAATACCTCTATGGTGGTTAAGGTACCTTACAACAACTTCTTAATACTTCTCTATTTTTAATTCTTCGAGGAGTGTTATCCCTGGATTCGCTTAAGAGCAGAGCAGAGCAGAGAGGATCATTATGCCTGTGAGTGAGAAAGAGCAGAGTAGAGCAGAGGTTCAATTCTGAATTCCATGTAGTTTGATCTTTAAAGCAAACTAATTGAATTAATATATTTATCGTTTTAGTATCATTGTGTGTTTTTTTTGCTGTTTCTCTTTCTTTCTTTCTTCATTCAGCTGAGATAAAGAGTATAAGGGGATGAGCGGAAGGCGGAGTGAATACGGCTATGGAGCCATAGGCTTAATAGACTTTACAACTACTTCTAATTATTTATCCATTTGTAATTCTTCAACGAGTTATCTCAGGATTAATGTTGTTCAATATCTGTTTAATTAGTTTAAGGGTAGAGCAGAGTAGATCATTACGCCTTAGAGCACATTAGAGAGGATGATTCATGAATGCATGTCCTTCGATATTTAAAGCAGAGTGGAAGGGGCTTAGTGAAAGACATAAGATACCGTTATGGAGGCAAATGCTAAAGGTACCTTAAAACTTCTCAATATTTCCTTATTTCTGATTTTTCTTAGGGTTATCTCCAATTTATGATGTTTAATTTGATTAAGAGATTTCGAATTTTTGGAAATAAATAAATGCATGCATGCTTGATATTTCCAGATTTCTGGATTCATGATTTGGGTGAAAAGCTAAGTTATTCTAATTTTTTTTCCAAAGTGAATAACTCGTAACTTCTAGTTATGACAATTTTCTTCACTGCCATTTAAAAATTTGAACGGAAGTTTATGCAAAAGCTTTCTAAACTTTTAACTAACTATTTTATAGGATAGCCAAATAATATGAATATAAAACCAAACAAAAAAAATTCAATAAATAATTGCTGGTCTTAATGTGAGGACACAATCTTGACATAATATTTTCTCATATTGTTGAAATTCTAGAAATATTGCTAATTTTGTTGATGGAGTGTTTAAATCCAATCCATATTGATTATTATATTATTGACGTGCATTGGAATTCAAGAAACACAACACTCATGGCTTACAAATTTCGAGTAGATTATGGTCGGGTTCAAGAGAATTATAAAATCTATTCCTCAAGGTCATGAGAATTATAGAGAGAGAGAGGAGAGTAAGAAATTGTTTAATTCTTTCTGATTCCCATCTGCACTATTGTGAAGAGAAATTTGCTTCATTGTTTGAGGCAGACAACATGTCTACATTTTGTTGCAGGTGCAATCTTTCCCACGCTCAGGATGATCACATTTGCAGAGGTAAGCAAGTCATTTATGTCAATTTGAATTATTTTAACATTCTTAAGAAAAGCTTGTTCTTCGATCCTTGTTTTAAGTTTTGTTTATAATTTTTTTCTGCAACTATGCATAGCATTTATAGATCATTTTAATTTCACATTTGAAATGCTGATAACTTCTTTGGAAGTATTGTTTATAATTATTTTTCTGCAACTATGCATAGCATTTATAGATCATTTTAATTTCACATTTGAAATGCTGATAACTTCTTTGGAAGTATTGTTTATAATTATTTTTCTGCAACTATGGATAACATTTATTTTTTGTGTACTTTTGTTCATACATTTGAAATTCTGATCAATTTCTTATCAATATCCATCTCTCCTCACACCCAATCATAGTTACTCTGCACAACAAAAGCTAAATGGTTACAATTTCAAAACAGGACGAGGCAGTTGGGGGAAGGGTGGGCGAGGAGGAGGAAGAGGAGGCAGTGAGTGCAGTAATGGTGAAGGCGTGGACGAGGAGGCGGAGGGAGCATGAAGGAAGAGGAGGTGGGGTAGGAGAAGGGGAGGAGGTAGAGGAGAACGAGGGGGGTAGGAGGCATAGGGTGGGGGATGTGGTGAGGGGCGACAGGGTAGAGGAGGGGAAGACGCGGAGGAAGAGGAGGCAAATGCGAGGAGGTAGGGGGAAGGAGGAGGAGGAGGAGGAGGAGGTAGAGGAGCAGTGGAGGCAGGGGGAGGAGGCTGTGGAGTGGTAGGGGAAGAGGAGGATATGGAGGAGTTGGGGGGGAGGAGGTGGCAAAGGTGGCGGTGTGGTGAGGAGGCAGAGGAAGGGCAGTTGACGAGGTGGAGGAGGATTACGTGGAGGGGAAGATGGTCAGGCGAAGCAGTGAGGAGGGGGAGGAGGCAGGGGTTTCGGGATGGTGGGAAGAGGGAGAAGAGGTGCTAGAGGAGGCGGGGGTTCCAAGGTGGTGGAAAGAGGGGGAAGAGGGGGAGGAGGAGTAGGCAGAGTCAGAGGAGGTGGACGAGGTTAGGTAAAGGGTGGAATCGACAGGGAGGGTTTTGAGGAGGGACGAAGAGGCGGCGGAGGAAGAGAAGGTGGGGGAGGATGGGCAGGTGGTTGGGAGGGGGGGCGAGTGGTATGGGAAGGTCATGGAGGGGGTTGGGAGAAGTGATAGGAGGATGAGGAGGAGGACAAGGAGGAAGTGGCAGAAGAGGAGGAGGAGGTGGCGAGAGTGAGGATAGTGAGGCAGGAGACAGGAAGGAGGTGGGGGGAGAGAGGGTGATGGGGGAGGAGTAGGAGGAGCGACGAGGAGGAGTAGGGGGAAGAGGCAAGGGACTAGGAAGAGGGGCAGGAGGAGGCAGTGGAGGATGGGGAGGTAGAGTGGTCGTGTGAGGTACGAGGGGGGAGGGCTAGGTGAGGGGAGAGGAGGTGGGGGAAGGGTAGAGGACGAGGAGGACGGGGAGGAGGCACAGGGTGGTGGGGCAGGTGCCAGAAGAGGTAGAGCAGAGGGGGAGGAGGCAGATGAGGGTAGGGGGGCCACTGAAAGAGGCAAACTGGAGGGAGAGGGTGGGGAGGAGGATGAAGAAGAGGAAGTGGGGGCGGTGGAGTACCAGAAGGAGGGGTGAGGGATAGAGGAAGTGGAGGATGAGGTGGAGGAGGGGGAGGATGGGTGAGGTGGAGGATTGGGGAGGAGAAGGAGTGGTAGATACAGAAGGGGGGGAGAGGGAATAGCTGCAAGAGAACATGGTGTAGAGACGGAAGGGGTAGAGGGGGAATAGCTGGATGATGAGGAGGGGGAGGGTGAGGCAGAGTTGGACGGCGGAGAGGAGAGGGAGGAGTTGGAAGAGGTACAAAGAGGCAAAGGAGGAGGCAGGGGAGGTGAAGTAGGAGGGGGAGGAGGGCTAAGAGGTAGAAGAGTTGGAGGGACAAGAGGTGGAGGAGGAGGCAGAGTGGGCTCGAGAGGCAGAGGTGGGGGGACGGATGAAGCATTAGGCACCGGAGAAGGGGGCGAAGGGGGACGGGGACATGAAGGGGGAGGAGGCAAGGGAAGGTGGCGAGGAGGGGTAGAAGGTGGGAATTGGTGTAGCAAGGTGGTTGGAGGATGGCTAAGGGGAGGAAGCGACAGAGTGAGAAGAGGTGAATGAGGAGGGGTAGGTGGACGCGGGGCAGGTGAAGGCAGAGGTGGTGGGGGGGAGCGGAGTTGGAGGAGGGGGAGAGTGGTGGAAGAAGAGGAGGGGGAGGACGAGGTGGTGGAGGATGGGCAGGAAGGGGGAAGGGTGGGACGAGGTGGAAGAGGGAACGATGGATGGTGGAGGAGCGAGAGAAGGAAGAGGTCGAAGGGAAGAGTCAAAGGTGGAGGAGAATGTGAGGGAGGATATGGGCACTAGAGGATGAAGAGTAGAGGGGTAGGGGTTTGGAATCAATGGTGGAGGGGGGGGAGGAGGAGGAGGAGGGGGCACATGAGGATGGCAAGGATGGGCAAGATGGTGGATGAGGAGGATGGGGTACAAGGGGAAGATATGAAGGGGTAATAGGGGGAAGAGGAGGGGGAGCAGTGACAGGAGGGGAAGGATGGGAAGGCAGAGGGGTCGGGGAGTTAGCGGAAGAGGGGGAAGATGGTGATTTGTTTTTATAGCATGGCTCAATCTTATATGATCCTATGAAAACTTATCTTTGGTCAAGTCATGAATAATACATTAATCTATTTCAGTCTATTTTAGATTGTTGACGAGTTATGAAATATTGGACATGGATACTTGATTTAGCTTGTTTAATAAATACACACTTCATCTAAGTTATGAGTTGAACTATCTTTGTGACTTGTAAACTTGTCTTCTCTGTTAAACTCTTTTTTCACTTAAGGTGAGGAATTTATGGTCATTATTCTATGTATCTCATTAATAATGGTATCATATCCATCATAGAAAACATTTAAAAGAAGTTTATTCACGTAAAACAATTTTTTCTTTTAATATTGAAATAGGTTTGATTAGGTATACATAAAATGCATACCTCTATATTTCATTTTCCCCTTTCTTTCGAATATTTGAGCATTTCAACATATTTTTTCTTTATTTCCTTAATCATGTTTCGAATTCTATCGATATATGGCCTGGAAAAGTAAAAACCCAACTTCTTATAAATATGCATTGATCTTGGTTGTTTGAATCCAAGTACTCTTCATTAATTACATCTTCTATTATTTGGATATCATACCATCAATTTTAATAGCATGGTTTCAACTTGCATGATACTATAAAACCTTATCTTTGATCAAGCCATGAGCTATAAATTAATATCATGCACTCTATGTCACTTATTCTATTTCAAATTTTTGATGTGTTGGTAATTTTTGGACATACATATTTAATATATATATTTTAATGCATATACAATTACTTTATGCTAACAATTACAACATTTTTTCGTATTTTCATCAATGATAAATCAAGTTAAATGGGCCACATATTAAGTCATATGACTTGTTTAATTTTTCTGTTCAATATCCCATGATATTGTTTCTATCTTTTGTTTAAAAAGAGTCTAACTACATTTGAAAACTTCTAGTATTCTCTTGGCTAGTTTTGGCACTAGGCTTCACCATGTACTCATAAAAAGTGTATATATATCTACAAATTTTTCCTCTTTCAATTGTTTGAACATCTAGTTGAAACATGATATAAAGGACTCACCTTTATCTCTTGTGCTAAATATTTCTTGCTTCGAATAATTTTGGCTTAGGGTTTTAAGGTTCATACATTACAATATTTTATTAGCCCATTTTCAAAGTTGATGTATTTACATAGTCCCCTAATCATTTTTTAATTACATCATTACACATCGTAATCAACTGATAAGAAATTGTTTGATGGATGATTTGTATTTTTTATTACATTATTTCACTATTTCTAGTGCCAATGATCAAATCTATGCTTGTTACATTCATGGTGACCTAAGCACATTTCATGAAGTATTTACCAACATAACCCTTAAGTCCCATAATATGGTGTTCATTTTCATATGCGGATCCAAAATGGTATACATCACTAGACAAATCTAAGAAAAATAGTTATAAGAGAATGTGTTTGGAAAATTCTCAATCAAATATTTTGGGCATGCATTTTTTGATAGCAAATGATGTTATGATAATGGTGAAACCTTGGTGATAACATCAATCTAGAAGCACAATACTTTTCATGTCCTTTCTCATTCGACCTAAATGGTTATTTCCCCTTTTGTGATGGTACATGCTGATGTATGATCATTATTTATTTACCTTTTACATATTATTATTTTGAAAAATCTAGAAATGATCCAATAATTTTTGGTTTGCCACACAATGTATTTTAACAATTAGGTATGCTCAATTTAATATATATTTTATTTGAAATAAAATCATTAGTTGGAATATATACTCAACAAGGAAATACCCTTACATCTAAGGAATATTTATAAGTGGTTTATGTCTTTGTCATATCTCCATGTCACATACTTTTAGGACTAATCATTGCATATCCTATTTATAATCTTTATTCTCTACAAATACTTGGTGATACTTTGATTATGTTATCAAGTACATCTACATCCCTATATCTCATTTTGTTCTTATTCAAAGTAGTAAATTTAGGGTTTTAATTGGAATAATATATTAGTTACAAGCCTATCTAGAAACATAAACCATACTATTGACACTATAAGAAAATCACTAAAAGGTATGAAAACATGGATATACAATAAATTAACCACTCCTATTACTGTATTATAATGCGTGTGAAATTATCATTAATATAGTACAGCTCCCTTATTATATTGTTGTGTCGATGTTGTCTCCATATTTTTATTATTGTGCACCATAAAAGCCCACTATTGTTATTATTGTGCCTTTACATTATTATTGTTATGTCAGCTCTGATTACACTATGACCCCTTAGACTCTTATATATAGAAAGGAGGTTTAGTCATTTGTATCATCCAAGAATTATTCATTTGTGTAATGTAAAGGTGGTTTCCCCCTCAAAGAGGCTGAATCCTAAGGCCTTTATCTTTCTTTTCTATCTTTTTGTGAGTTGATTTCATAAGATTTGATATTAGAGCTTTGGATTCTAGGGTTTCACTGCTCCAAACAGGGCATTGTGGAATTTTCACTATAACTCTTTTTCTGCGGTGTTTTAGAAGCTAAAAAGAAATGCCATTTAAGCTGAAATTATTTTGAAATTTGGGTATGAATTTCAAAGTTTGTCTCACTATATTTTAGAATATATGATCTAAGGAAGTTAGGGTTTTTGTAGACTCCCGAATTACATTCCAAACAGGCGACCTAGGGAAAATTGTCATAACTTTTGTTCTAAGCTCAGATTGAAATTTCATAAGAAATTTTAGAAAGAGGATGGCATGTAGTTTTCTATATATCAGTTTTAGGTACGAAGGTCAAAATAGTGGCACATGGCATTTCATACAAGTTTTCTCTACTGAAATAATCTATAATTAGGCCACCGTGGGAGATTTGGCATAACTCTTCCTTGGAGAATCTAATCTTGATCAGACTTGCAGGGTGAGAAAGAGGACTCAAAGGGTTACTTTAGGACACAATTTCAAATATTTGAGATTTGCAGTTATAGATATAAAATAGATTCAATATCGAGCTCTTACAAAGTGAAAAAAAGGTGTGTAGTTTTTTTTAAAATTTTGCATAAGATTGGTTTGAAAAATTAGTTTGAAGGAATTCAAAAGGAATAGTGAAGAATTATTAGCATTAGTTGATGCCCTAAAGAAAGAAAATGGAAACACCTAGTAAGAAACCTGAAAGCTCTAGAATGACTCATGAAGAAGAGAAAAAAATGCAACATGATATATCAAAATTAAAAAACCATGTACAACAAATTTCACTCTCACAAAAGGTAATTGAAGCCAAGATGAATGGCATGGAAGCTAATATGAATGGCATGTAAGTTAATATGGATGGCATGGAAGATAAGATGAATTTCATGGAAGCTAAAATGAATGGCATGGACGATAACATGAATGACATGGTTTCTAAGATGGAAAAATTGAAGATATATTTGAATAAGTTGCTACAAGAAATGGTTACTAATGGTGAAAGTGTAGTAAAGGAAACTCATGATGAGAACAAAAGAAATGTTAATCATGATTTCATAGACTTTAATGTTAGATTGAACACCCACCATGTTCCAAAAATTTATATGAGGAAGTTTGATGGCAGGGATCCTAGAACATGGCTACTACAGCTGGAGAAATATTTTGATCTACATGAGGTGAAATTGTTACAAAAGGTACGTATTGAATCTTTATATTTAGAGCCGAATCAATTTTTATGGTATGAAGGGCTTTGTTCAAGTAAACCCCTTATTATACTGTAGTGCCCATGTAGTCTCCATATTGTTATTATTATGCCCCATAGAAGCCCACTATTGTTATTATTGTGCCCTTACATTATTATTGTTATGTCAGCTCCGATTATATTATGACCCCTTAGCATCCTATATATATAAAGGAGGTCTAGTCATTTGTATCATCCAAGAATTATTCATTTGTGTAATGTAAAGGAGGTTACCCCCTCGAAAAAGATGAATTCTAAGGCGTTTATATTTCTTTTCTATATTTTTGTGAGTTGGTTTCATAATAGGTTGCCATGGATAAAACCCTAAACCAAATCAAGAAACCAACACATCCTCCTCCTCCTCTTTCCCCCACTCGCCCCCACCCCCTTGACCTCTTCCTTCCTCTCTGCATCCCAATTTACACTCACCTTTCTCCTCCTCCTCTACCTTCCCTCTTCTCTCGTTACCACTTGTCCCACCCTCCACCTATCCTTTCTTCTCTGCATCATCATTTCTCCGCACTCCTCGTCTTGCTCCTCCTGTCTCCAACCTTTGCACTGCCTCCTCTTTCTCCTCCTCCTCCTTAGCCTCTAACACCACTCCCTCCTCCTCTGCCCTCGAACAACCACCTATTATTTCTCTTGTTCCTCCCCCTCCACCTCTCCCATTTTTCTCTTCATCTTTCCTTACCCTTCTCCTCCTAATACACCTCCTTTTGCTCCTCGCTTCGCACCCTCACTCCACTCATGTGCGACCACCACCTTCCCTTCATTCTCCCACTCATGCTTACCCTCACCCTTCCACCTCCTCCTCACTCTGCCCTCTTCCCCTATGACTCTTCATTCTCTTCCTCCTACTCACTCACCACCTTCTATCCTACCCACCACTATATAATTCCCCATTCAACCTCATCTTTCCCCTCCTCCTCCTTTTCTCGCATTCCATTCCCCGCTCCTCTCCCCTCAAGCCTCCTCCTATTGTTTCTCCTTTTCCTCCTCCTCCACCACTACCTGATTCTCCTTATCTCCCTCTCTCCTTCTACTTCTCCTCATAATACACCTTGTTCTCCTCCTTAATCCCCCCCTCGCTTCCCTATTTTTCTACGACCATCTTCCACTCCTACTCCCACTCTTGGTTTCCCTGACCTGTCCACCTCCTCCACACTTTTCCCTTTAACCCTATGCCTCTTCCTTATCTTCCTCCCACTCATGCACCACATTTGTATCCTACCCACCACCACCTCCTTAACCTCTTGCTCCTCCATCTCCTTGTCCTCACTGTTCTACTTCTCCCCTCACCTTCTCGACCTTACTTCCCACCCCTTCATCCTCTTGTTCTTCCCCATGGCCTTACAAGTATCTCTTGTGTGCCTCACCAAACTCCCCCACTACAGCCCCCTCCTCCTCTCCCCCAACTTCTCCTCATGCTCATCCACCTCTACCACATTCCTCTTGCCCCTCCTCCTCCTCATCCTCCTCCCCCATTCATCTTCCCCCTCCTCCTCCTCATCCTCCTCCCCCATTAGTCTTCCCTTTCCTCCTCCCCTATTCCTATTCACACTTCGTCTCCCTATCCACACCCTCATCCCCCTCTCCTTCCTCACCCTTCCCCTCGGCCCCCTCTTCATCATACTACACCTCCTCCCACACCTCCACCCCTTACTCCTCCCACTCCCCTTCATCTACCACCCCCGCCTCGTCCCTGAATCCTCCTCACTACCACTCTCCCCCTCCTCCCCTACCTCCTCCACTTTACGTCTCTTCCTCAATCCCCTCCACCTCTGCCTTCTCCCCCCATCCCCTACCTCTGTCTCCCCCACTTCGTCCCACTCCTCCCACCTCTGCCCCTCCACCTCATTCTCTTCTCCTCCTCCTCCTCCCCTCTTTTTCTTCCCCCTACACCCCTTTTGCGTCGCCCTCCTCCTCCTTCCCTTCCTCCTCAAATTCCCCATCCCACCCCTCATCCTCTTCCTCCCTCAACTCCTCCAACTTCCCCTCCCCCTCTCTCCACCCTCCTCCACCTCTCCACCCTCTGTCTCTTCCACCTATTCCCCCTTCCCCCCTCCCCTTATCTTCCCTCTCCTACTCCCCCCGCCTCTTCCTCCATTGCCACCTAGCCTACCTGGCTCCGCTGCCTCTCCCACTGCCTTCTCCCTATCCCTCCCCCACTGCCTACTAATCCTCCTCTTCCTCCCACTACCCCTACCCCTCTCCCCTCTACACCTCCTCCCCCACCGCATATTTCTCCTCTCCTTCCTTCAGCTCCACCTCTTCCCCCTCCTCTCCTTCCACCTCCCCCTCCTCCTCTTCACACTCTCCCCTCCTATCCCTCTTACACCTGTGCCACTTCTACCTCTTCCACATATTCCTCCTCCCCCAACTACTCTTATGCCTACACCTCCATCCCCTCCCACCTCATCCTCATCCTCTTCCTCAACCCTCGCACACCTCCTCCTACCCCACCACTTGCTCACTACGCCCACCTCCACCTAGGCCTCCTTTGGCTCCTCTTCCTCCCCCTTTGCCTTCTCTCCACCTCCCTCAAATCTACTTTCACCTCTCCCCTAACTCATCCACCTGCATCTTCCAATCCCTCCCACACTCCTCCCCCTTCTCAGCTTCACCATCTTCCCCTTCCAACTCCTCCCCCGTCGACTCCCCCTCCTCCTCCTCCTGTGCCCCCCACCTCTGCCTCTTTCCCCTCTTCCCACTCCTATCCTCCCCCCGCTCTTCCTCTTCCTCTGCCTCCCCCCCC
>APFE030576482.1:0-20947 GCA_000404065.3 Pinus taeda | reverse complement strand
GTACCTTCAGACATTATTATATTTATTAATATTATTTTTATTTTATTTTGACCTAATTTAAAACTTTACATTATGTCACATTACTCTTGTTATTTAACTTTTTTATTTGTTTATTTTTTTATGTAATTTAGAGGCAAAAATATCAAACATTACCTATCTATTGTGCTAAAAAAGAGCGTCTCTCCACACCATTATTAATAATATAATATATTATTAATATCAATAATTATTATATTTATTCATATTCATTTTATAGTTTAATAACTTATTAAAAAAATTGATTTTTATTATTTAATAATTTTTTATTCATCATTTACAGTAAATTATAAATTTTAATAAATAATACGATATGAGATATAAATAAATAAATTCAAGTTAATCGTATTCATTATTTAATAGTTAATTTCATAATTATAATTAACAAACAACCTATTCATATAATTCTGATCAGATAATTATTCTGATGAGATAATTTTTACTAAGTAGAACCATCCAAATTTTCAAAATAAAATCCTAAAAGATTAAAGCTTGAATTGATATCTGTGAATGAATTCGTTTCATCTCCTGAAAATTGGGCTTCATCCAATTACGATTAGGATTCCGATTTCGAGATAATGCTATTCACTATAATCACCCATAATACACCCATAATACGGTGAACTATTCACCGTAAGTACAGTGAATAGCATTGTTTTACTATCTCAGAATCCTCATTGGATCAAGCTCATCCAATTACAATTAAAATTCTGATTCCGAGATAATGCTATTCACTATAATCACCCATAATACTATTCAGCGTAATCAGCGTAAGTACAGTAAATAGCATTGTTTTATTATCTCGGAATGGCAGTGCGAAGTCTTTCAGAAATTAACTTCATGATCCATTTTATTGGTTAGATGAATATTTTTATATATTCATTTCGCCTGTAACTGAATATATTCATTTCGCTGTAACTGAATATGTTATCAATGTAAATATTTTATGGTTAGGGAGAGGCGAACCAAACAACAAAAGGTTACCATTAACGAGAATTCATCTTCGACCAATGGTAACATATTGTAGGGAAGAAACCTAAGTTGCTATGTTTCTCTCCAACCGCAAACATTCTCAGGAATTTCACGTCATATTTTCGCCTATTTGCACCAGCGGCTAAACAAATGTCACATCATATTTTCGTCAAATTTCACGTCATGCTGTCTTCCATGAAAAGGCTCACAGAAGGTCAACAGCTCAGGATAAGATCAACAGCTCAGGATAAATTCGATGTCATTTCCTTAAAGAGGGATAATATCTATTTATTTTAATGTAAAAGGTAGCCAAATCTAAAATATTAGGTTAGATATAAGCTTATTATGTGCTGAGCTGCTAAATTTTGTTAATAAAATTCCTGGCTTCAGCTTTTGAAAAGTGTAAAAGGGTGTTGGGCCTTTCTCTCTAAGACAATTTTCTCTAAAATTTCTCTTAGTGGCAATGGCAAGAACTAAAACATGAATTTTAATCAAATTTCCTAAAATCAATTATATTCATGCGAGATAAATAATAATTCAATGAATGGTTACAACTTAAGAAATCAAAAATATTAGCTAGAAAATGGAACATTTGGATAGAGAAGTTAATGGGGCTGTAACAATTCTTATAAGGTCAATAAGTACATGCTTAATGCATGACACAAGAGAGCATAGTAAGTTCAATTGGTTCAGCTACAATGGATAAAACAATGACAATTACAATTAGGAAAACTATTCTAACCATAGTCCATACAAGAATGGGGCTTTGGTATGACTAGTGCATGTGTCTCACTATCTCTATATATTAACCTCATGGAAGATATGGTGGGTAAGCCACAATATTTAGGATATAGTACCCTTTTAGACTAGATGTATTCTAGAAGCTCTAGGAAAGGATGCCTAACTAATGAACTAGCCTTGTAGCCTAGGGCATATGGGAGTTCATATATGAGGATGAGAAATTTGTGGAGTGGTCCATGAATGGAGAATGAACTAGAATTCACACATTTATAATATCTTTACTACTAGAGAAACATAAAATCTTACTAAAATAAGAGAAAAATTTTCAAACAAAGTTTAACTTGACACATGATACATAGAAATGGGGTGACATTCCCATCTCAGGTGGACATGACTCATTTCTACAAATGTCAACATACAGAAACATAAAAACAATTCAAAAACATGGAATTTAGAAAGGGGTTGAAGAGTGCATTGTATTTCATATTTTTTTTTATTATGGCATGCTTGAATAATATGCATATGTTAACAATTCGTGACATGGTATATTATATATTGTTAGTGATGTCCAGAACATTACTTTGCAAAATTTGTGATTTGTAAAATGTGTCACCTGTGTAATATGTGTGATCTCTCATACTTTTAGGATGGTGAATCCATCCATCATAAGGCTCTCTTTGGTCCCTGATGATGGATGGAGTCACCATCCAAAATGTTGGACAAATCACACATTTATGATTCCTGAAATAACTAACAATATGAAAAATTGTGGAAGTATCCAATCACTCAATATTATATATTCGTATAAAATAGCTTATTTAGAAAAACATAAATTGAAGAAGATGCACTATTAGGGATTAAGACATACAAATTCCATGAGTAACAGTGAGAAAAAATGAAAATAAACCCTCAGTATATACTTGTTCTATGTTTTTGAACAAATCCCTTAGTTTAAATTTGTAGAGTGTGTAAATAGTTATACAACAAAATAGAACAAAACACTCACTCTTGTTTCCATAAGAGATTTATCACATTCATTTCCATAAAATAAAAAGAAACCCTTACACTCTTTGCTAGTTGGTATGATTTCTGACCTTGTTACCATAGAGATTTCCTTCATGAAATAAAATAAGACATTCACCCTAGTTGCTATAAAAATATCAAAACAAGATCCTCACCCTAATTGCTAGTTTCTATAAAGATAGCCAACAATATAACAAAATCCTTGTAAATTTCTACAACAAAACCCTGGCTACTAGAAAAATATGTGGAATGCCTTAAATGAATGAAACCCCATATTATTTCTTTAATGAAACAAGGTTCTTTCTATAATTCTTTTCTATGTGTAGTGGAATATTATAATCCTTTCAAGAAAAATTTTATTCAATCCTAATTGTTTTCAATGTTCTTAAGTTATAAAAAGAAAAAAAATAGAAAACCTAATGATTGTAGAAGTAACATTATATCTATCAAATAGAAAGTATTGCTAATTCTTTTTTTTAATATAGAAGTAATCTACAACAATAAAAAGTTAAAATATAAATTGTTAGATTGCAATTAATGAGGAAACGTCAAATTCTAATAAATGAAGGAATATAGCATGTTTTTGTTAGTAACCAACTCTGAAACATGACCATATTTTCAAAATAAATCAAACATGGACACCTCCCTCATACTTAACTTCTTTATAAAGAAACAACTTCTCATACTTAACTTGGCTTTGAAATAAAAGGTGATGTGTTTCTCACTATATTTCCTAAACTTCTTTATAAAGAAACAACTTTGAAATAAAAGGTGATGTGTTTCTCACTGTATTTCCTAAGCTTTAGTGGAATGGGTTCTTGTCAGTGGAATGATGGAGAGAGCAAAATCTCAGGCCACTTCATCATCATACCCTCTTAATTTCTCAAAATAGCCCATCCAATTATGCCTAGGGAACATTCCTACCAGAGGAGGGTGTTGGTGAATCCTCATAGTGTTGACGAGCTTCCTTTTATTAAATCCCCGTATGATTTTGTATCATGAACTTTGACAAGAAGAGATGTATGATACAAATTTTAATGAAGGAGGAAATGGGACTACAATACTTGTGGAACTATTTGCTTACACAACTATCAAATTCAATAAAATTGGGAAATTTTTCTCATCGTTTCACATGGAAAAATGGAAGGAAATGTAGAGCCTACCTCGTTACGGTGCTTGTTGTAGCCAACCTCTATCTTTCCTTCTATGAAACTGCTAGCTCCCAATCATGTAGCTTGCTTGATTGTGTCCTATAGGATTCCCTGTGTTATCTTATAGGAAATCCACGATCAAGATGATTTTTTTCTCTTCCGTAGGTTTCTTGGGTACGAGAGTGAATTTTCTAGAGTAATCCTCGAGAATATGAGTGCATGAAGATCAACTTTTATTTCCTCTTATTGTAGAGTTCAGTGAGGTTGTGTGCTAGCACTTGAGGTATGATTTTTTTCCATTTTTGGACCATTGGTCCCCATTACCACATCATCATTACCTTCTCCTCATAATCAACTCTCACTTTGGGCATCTGTAGCTCAACTACTTGTGATGTCATTCTTTTTTCTTTGACTTGACAGCTGCCACATTTGTGGGGACTAACTTTTTTGTCCTCATTGACTGAAATAAGTTGGCCAGGTTAACAGTCCACCTTTCACTTATAAAACAAATGTTCCATAATATTTACATATTTTAATTAAATTATCCAAATGAGAGAGTGAAGTGAGATACTTGCATACGGTGCTAATACCTTGCTGCAATTTTTTCAAGACATGATGTGCTTGTTGTGTGTCAGTTGCATGTTATTTCTCACTCATTACATATATATATCTTTCATTTTTGATTTCCTTGATGTGCAGGTACTTGATGTTCAAGATGAATGTGATGCTACTACTCTCCAGCTTCTTCTACCCTTGGATCTTCAAGTTGGAAGCTTGCTTCAAGATATGATTTTTATTAGGTAGCTACATGATTTCCTACAAGATGTGTTGTAGTTGCTTCTCCCTCAAAATTTTTAATTGTTTCCACTATTGGGACTTGAGGATGATGACATGGATAGAGAGGAGGCCTAGAAGTGTGAATAATGAGAAATATACTCAGGCGTTGCCCTCCTCTGCTCTTGTTTCATCTTTTCTCTGTGTTTTCTCTTGAAGACATTGAATTTTTTGAAAATTTATTCTTGTTTATGATGGATGTAGGGGTGATTATGGTGGAGAGATGTATGGTAATGAATTTGTGATGTAGGGTTTTTTATTTTTGGACATGGGAAGGTCATTTCCTAGCCCTAGGGTTACTCACTTTAGGATTCTGAAGCCACTATAATTCCTACAAGATAATTTTGTAGGTTTTTAGGGGATCTTATAAGTTTACATGGAATCCTTTAGGTTTAAACAGAATCGTGTAAAAAACGTAGTATCCTTGCAAATTAAGGCAAGTGAGTCAAAAAAAGGAAAGGAATGGTGGAATGATGAAGGAAAATGGATGGGGAAATACAAATGAGTGGAATAGGTCCCTTTTTTATTCTCCTTTGCTCTCTTATTTTCCTCCTACTAACCTGGAAATAATTTTTCATGATTTTTCTTTTCTCTTTTTCCTTTTCAATTTTTTTTTGAAAACAACTAGTCTCACTCCAAGAGGTTTTCATTCTAGGTTCTTGCCCTAGGCACCTCAAGAGAGGTTTTCGCCTAGATATATTTTTATTTCTCTTTTTCCTTTTTATTTTGGACACCATTGGGCCACTACCAGAGGTATTCAACCTGATACTGGGAGGTGCCTAATGGAGGCTTTCACGTGGGTCCTTATTTTTCATTTTTCTTTTCTAAGTGACTTGCTAAGCAAGAGCTAAAACTTGCTCCACCACCATCCCTATTTTATTGATACCATCAATGAACTCTTGTCCTTAAAATGTTCTCTTGTAAACATCAGTTATGTGCCCATTAACATGTAAAGGAATCGCCTCCACATCTATGGTTGTCATATGCACTGAATCATTATAATGAATCATATATCTATATCTACAATCATATAATAAGGCCTAATCACCTTCTTTAAATTACTTATCTTTGATGTTCCTATAGTGCTAGATATTCCCCTGAATTTGATTTACCTCTATGTATAGGAGGGCTTGTGTTTTGAGCTCATCTAAGCCATTCAACTGGAGTAATCTCTCTTGTTTTGCATTGCTCAGATCTAGATCTTGTTGGGCTACCATCCTCAACCTGCTATAATCAAATTCAATGGACAATAGGGCCTTTTGCCTAGAAACCAACTCCTAGAGTGTGAATTCTTCCAGGTGGTATTATAGGTGGTATTATAGGTGCTAGAAATATTGAAGAAGCACTAGCTCCTAGAAAATCTTAAGAAGTGTGAGTTTGCACAAGATTCCTTGATGTATTTGGGATTTGTGATTGGTTGAAGAGAATTAAAGATAAATCCTTCAAATATGGAGGTCATCATGAAATGGTTGGTGACTACAAGGCCACCAACATCAAAGATTACAGCTTTAGGGACTCTTATTCACATAGATCCATTCACCGATGATGCATATAGAGATGAATGTTTAGAAGATGATGGTTTAATAGGTCATGAGAGTACCAACAAACTCATCCATGTGATATTCTATAAATGAGACATGTTTTTATTGTCATACATTTTCACATTAAATCTCATGGGTAGAGATCTTAAGGCCTTTTGAACAATGATATATTTTTTTAAAACTTCAGAGACTCCTCTAATCATATTGGTTACTTCATCAATTCTGATAAATTATTCTTCCACACATTATTCTCTATGTATTTTTAATATTTCAAAACTCATTTTTAAGGTTTGAAGTTTTGCCTTTTTAACTCTATCATCTCCTTCATGACTTTGATTGAGATTGACCCATATTTCATTAGCAGACTTTTAGTACATAATTTTTATGATTTAAGACTCACTAAGCACAAAGAGAATGAAAGTCTTGGTTTTAGCATTATTTTCATAGAGGCTTTTTCTATCAACATTAGTGCTAGGGACATTAGGGACATCATAATCTACTAAAATAGAACTGTAAACATCTACTCTCAAGGACATAAGATAAGCTTCCAACTCAACTTTCCATAAGGCATAGTTTGTACCATGAAATAGTGGTATCTTGCTTGGATAGGTACCTTGACTCTCTTGACAAGACATATTCTTCATGAATCTACCTTTGAGTGGTTAGAATGTTTGCGAAGGAACTTTTTTCTAATAAAAATTATTATAATAAGGAATTACTCACACTCTTGGTAAATCATTAATAGTGGAATTCATAAAACATTAAGTGCAAACCTTCAATTATTTTCACTATTGTTAGTTATTTGAGAGAGCATTCATACTACAATAAACATGAATAGAAATATAAGATATTCAAATACGGTATATAAACAACATACACACAAAATGACACAGGTATTTTTATGTGAAAATGAGTTTGAGAAAGCCACTAATATGCTTTTTTATTATGATGTAATTTCAGCACCCACTTAATTACATGAATTTTTTCACAGGAGGCCCCAATACCCTTCAAATAGAAAGATACAACTTTCCAAGAGGCACCATCCTCTTATGAATATAGGAAACTACCTTCTCTAGCAATTGTTCTTCCTGTCATACAATTTTCAATTTGAAAAGAGAGGATAATACATTTAGACAAAAACATATATATTGTATAATGCAGTACCAAGTCCTTCCATTCAGCTCTACAACTCTCCTTTGAAGGCTAATCCTTGTTGCTCAACTACCTCTACTCACCACCATATTCTTCATCCTATCTCTCTTACACACTCACAATGTTGAACAATTAAAATCACACAAATTCTACTTTCACTTCCTTTGTTTAATTACTCACCACATTGTTGTTCCTCTGTAGCACTAGCAATGCATGGCTTGCCATACTATACTCAGACATGGGAGAAGAGTTAATGCAAAGAAAGGGTTGTGGATTGTTTTATATGTTGAGAATTAAGTGAGATTCAAACTATTGAATCAAATAGCTCCTCCATTAATAACTACATGTACTCAGAACATGGGTCTTCTTTTTTTCTCTTCAAGGCCCATAAGCGAAGAGGAGAATAATATGACAAACACTCATTTTCATTTAATTCATGATAGTCTTCAATGAAGCTTAGGGATGACCAAGAGTGTTTCACAAAGGGCTACATTAAATTGCTCTTGTGCATAGTGGCACTTCACTACCTTGAATGAGTGCTCTGAGCAATTGTATTTACTTCCATTCTTAATTCCCATATGTCAAGTCATTTATCTAAATCCTAAAGGCTTTCCCTGAGCACTACTATCAATTTTGTGTACTTCGCCCTTTAGCTCCTTTTACTAGGAGCCTTAGTTTTTTTACGGGCATGGGACCATATGTTGTGAGCACCCCCTAAATTTTAACCCCTTCATCCGCCAAGTTACTCTCTTAATGCATCTCCACCATTGGTATCATTTCTACCAGAAATGAAATAGGTTTGTCACCAAGCTCAGAGCTCCCAAGCCCAACACTTTTATCTTGACACTTGTTTAAACACATAAAAAAACTATTTCAAGCTCCTCTTAGAGATATTGTATGTTACTTTGGGGTCTATGATGTTATCACTAGCAATTAAGAGACAGTGAGAGAATGCGATGTTTGTCTTTTCGCTTACTTCCTATTACATTCACTTTGCTCACGATTAACAAAATTTCTCACACTTGGGAGTAGGCTTAGAAATCCCATGGGGTCCTCTTTGTGCGGATATTTGGTGCATCTAATCTCAATGATAGTATGGCTGACAATCTAATGCCAACTTTTCAAGTGCCACCAAAGTTTCAGACAATATCAATTGTCCAACATGGCTAGGATAGCTAGAAAGGATATGCAAATAAGAAGATATTGTATAAAGAATAAAAAGTGGGACAACATTTATAGATGCAAGTAAAACCAAAAAAGAGTGCATTTAGATTAGGAACTTGTGCTAAGTTGGCGCCATGGTTTTGTCCACAATTAGAGATATTAAATGGAGTTGCCTTGGTGGCCTACCTCCTTGTGCTACCAAGTTATATAAAAGTGAATATTGTTTTACATGTCTCTTTATTGAAAATGTATTTTCATGATAGTTTTCACCTCATTTATTAAAACATTCTACAAGTGGAATGAAGAGGAGAGTTGTAGGTTGAAGCACTACAAGTATTAGATCATAGAGAAATTATGCTAGAGTCATTACCTACATTAAAATGCAATGGAAGCACTTCTACTAGGAGGAGGCCACCTGAGGGATGGAGGGTAAAATACTTACTCTTACAACTAAGATAAATATATTAATGTCCCAAAAATGAACTATCCAAGTGAGTATAGTAGAGATGTTGCAATGTAATGTTTATTTTGACTAACCCAAATTACAGAAAAGTAAAGTAAAAATAAACTTATAAAAATAAAAAAATAATCAACAATGACCCATGGTATTGAGATGTCATGGTATTCCTATGGAATATAATCTATTTAAAAGTATAATTTAAACAAACTTTCTCTTTAGACTACAAGAAATTCCATAGCTTTGAGTGGGTGATAGCTCCATCATTAAGATTGATCTAGGTTGATTTAATTTGCCCATTTAAATAAACTATATTCCATATAAATATCATAGTTATTTAGTACCTTCACACATTGTTATATTTATTATTATTATTTTTATTTTATTTTGACCTAATTTAATATTTTACATTACATTCCACATTACTCTGTTATTTTAACTTTATTTAATTTGTTATTTTTTAATTGTATTAGAGGATCAAAATATCAAAACATTACATATCTATTGTGCTCAATGAAGACCTCTTCTCCATACCATTATTAATAACATAATATATTATTATTATCAATAATTATTACATTTATTCATATTCATTTTATAGTTAAATAACTTATTAAAAAAATTGATTTTTATAATTCAATAATTTTTTATTCATAATCGAAGTAAATTATAAATTTTAATAAATAATAAGATATGAGATATAAATAAATAAATTCAAGTTAATCGTATTCATTATTTAATAGTTAATTTCATAATTATAATTAAAAAAACAACCTATTCATATAATTCTCATGAGATAATTATTCTGATGAGATAATATAGTGTGACTCCAACAGGTTTTCATTCTAGTTGCTTGCCCTTGGAGCCTCAAGAGAGGTTTTCACCTAGATATATTTTTATTTCTCTTTTTCCCTTTTGTTTTGGACACAATTGGGCTGCCACCATAGGTATTCAACCTGATAATGGGACTTAGGTCCCTAATGGACGCTTTCACCTCAATCCTTATTTTTCATTTTTCTTTTCTCACTCACTTGCTGAAGGAGGAGCTAAAACTTGTTCCACCACCATCACTATTTTATTGATACCATCAATGAACTATTGCCTTGAAAATGGTCTCTTGTAAATATTCGTTATGTGGCCATTAACAAGTAAAGGGATGGTCTCTACATCTATGGTTCTGATTTGCACTGAACCATTATCATGACATCTCTATGCCATAAGGCACTAACCATATTTTCCTTAAATTTCCCTTAAAGTATTTATATCTAGAATCATATAATAAGGCCTAATCACCTTCTTCAAATTACTTATCTTTGATGTTCCTATCATGCTAGATATTTCTCTAAATTTGAGTTACCTCTATGTATAGGACGACCTGCATTTTGAGCTCATCTAAGCCATTCAACTGGAGTAATCTCTCTTTCTTGCATTGCTCAGATCTAGATCTAGTTGGGCTGCCATCCTCAATGTGCAATACTCAAATCCAATGGACAATAGAGCCTTTTTCCTATAGACCAAATCCTATGGTGTGAATCCAGTGGTGGTCTTCTAGGTGGTATTATAGGCAGAGGTGGCTTTAACTACTTTATATACCCAATATTTCATGTTGTTGCTAACCACTTTGGTCATGATGCCCTCGAGCACTCTGTTGGTGACGTTAGTTTGCTCATTAGCTTTTGGGCGATAGGGAGTGTAGGTTCTATGCTTGACCTTATGCTCGCTTAACAGGTCTTCAATCATGTAGGAGGTAAAATGCCTTGATCATTAACCAGTTCTCTAGGGTACCCAAATTTGTGAAATACATTCTCCCTTAAGAACTCAACCACCCTCTCCTCTATTGCTGCCTTAATTTCGTTAGTTTCAGTGCACTTACCCAGATAGTTAATGCACATAATGATATACTTGTTTTTCTTGGGTTGAGCGTCAATAAGTTCCAACAAAGTCCGTAACCCACTTGTCAAATGGCTCAAAAATCATTTTATGTTGCAACGACATTTCATCTCTTGGAGTACACTTTCCTGTCCTTTGGCACCAATCACATTTGAGGCAAAATCTATGCCAAAGCATTTAGGAGTACTCAGAATTTAGAAACATGACTATAATGTTGTGTATCTCTCTAAACGACCAAGTTGTACTCAAGTATTTGATGAGTATGCACCACAATGTCCATGAGCAAGTGATGTTGTTCAAGCCCAAAATGCTGGATGATACTTAAGTATAGGCACAACACTTTGAGAACATGTGTCTGAAAGAGCGCAATCTAGTGGATCAAAGAAAAAAGAGAAACAAGATGCTTATAAGGATGGGAAGAAGAAACAAAAACTCGGAAAGGATAAAAATATGGTAGCCATAGCACATGAGTGCAAAAATGCTAGTAACCACTACAACCTTGATGGGAGCAGAGGTTTCGGAACTTGCATTGAGAGCTAAATTCAAAGAACACAAAGAAAGATAATAAGAAGAAGAATATCATGACCATTAATTCACACAACCAAGTTGAAAAAAGCTTAGACATGGATGAGAAGATCACCTATACATTAGTTCAGAAGGAGGTGAATTTGGGTATCCTTCAACAACACAAGAGAAAGAAATGACCAAACTCTTCCATGTAAAGATACAGGTAAACAATATGAAGATTGATACTCTGTTTGACTGAGGATTGCAGGAAAATATCATTGCAGGAGATCTAGACAAGATGTTAGGGATGGATTGATCATCCGAACCCATATCCATTGGGATGGGTAGATAAGGATGCAAAGATTAAGGTAAAAAATTAGTGTAAAATTACATTTGTTATCAGTGTTTATTTTATTGATGAGGTAGATCTATATGTGGTTCCTCTTGATGTATGTGGAGTTGTGTTTTACAGTCCACACATCTACATGTGTGATGCTATATTCATGACGAGAGTTAAATAGTACCATCTCATCAAGGATGAAATATTATTCATCATCAACGTGCATAAATAAAAGAAAAAAGTTTCACTTGTAAGTGGCTACCAAGCCAATAAATTGATTAGATCGATCAAGAAGTATGTTTTATTGCCTTTAAGAGAAAATTAGTCTATAGTTGAGTCAATAAGAGGTAAGGCATCCTTAGAGCCGTGTACTAAGAGAAAGAAAACAACAATTGGGGGAGCTGTTATAGGAATAGAAGGATGTGTTCATAGAGCCTAAAGGGATACATCCTAAGAGAGAAGTGGAGCATGAGATCTAGCTATTTTCAGACTCCCCATTGCCAAATATTGGGTTGTACATGAAGTATGCTATAGAAATAAGTGAGGCGAAGAAATAGTTGTAACAACTGCTGGAACAAGGTGTGTGGGTCACCCATCATCATTGTGCCAAAGAAGAATGGGACCTCACTTATAGGGCATTGAATAAAATCATGCTCAATAAGAGATACCCCATGCCCTAGATAGACAATTTGCCAGATCAATTGGAACAAACAAATTATTTCACTAAGCTAGACTCAAAGTCTCGATATCACCAAATTCTAGTCAAAGAAGAAGATACATGGAAGACCAGCTTCAAAAAGAGGCAAGGTTTGTATGAGTTGTTAGTTATGCCATTCATCCTCTATAATGCAATAACTAAATTTATGACATTAATGAATGATGTATTATGCCATTTTATAGATTGATTTGTTATTTTCTATTTGGATGATATAATGGTATATAGTCCTACATTGGAGGATAATAATTAAGAGTTGATGCAGGTGCTGGAAACATTGAAGAAGCACGAGGTCCTAGAAAATCTCCAAAAGTGTGAGTTTGGGCAAGATTCCTTGATGTATTTGAGATTTGTGATTGGTGGATGATAATTGAAGACATATCCTTCAAATATAAAAGTCATCATGAAATGGTTGGTGACTACAAATGTTACTAAGGTTATGATTTTCATTGGAGCGCCACAACACTTGGGGAGATTCATAGCCTTGTTTTCAGCACTATCAACACCACTCCATGCCATAAAAATAAGTGGCAGGAGTTTCTAGCACGGAAAAGGGTACTAGAAGGGTTTTGATGAGTTAAAGAAGAAGATATGTGAAGCACTCTTTCTGGAATTACCAAACTTGCAATGGCCCTTTGAACTCAATACATATTTGACTAGTTATGTTATGGGAGTTTTCTTGATGCAAGTAGGAAGGCCTATTTTCTACCATTCTGAATTATTTCATCGAGGAGTTCTTAACTACCCTACCTATGAGAAGGAGCTCTATGCCATGGTGCAAGGTGTGAAGAAGTGGAAGAACTATCTAATAGGAAAGGATATAATAATCCACATAGGTCACGAGTCGTTACAGTAACCTTAGGCCCATAATAAGCTACAACAAACAAGGCACTACAAGTGGAAGGGGTTTTTGTAGCAATTTAATTTGGTGATTAAGTATAAGAAGGGTAACACAAACAAGTTGGCCAACATGTTTTCAAGGCCACCAACATCAAATATTATAGCTTTAGTGACTCTTATGCACATGGATCCATTCACAGATGTGTATGATGATGCATACACAGAGGAATATTTAGAAGATGATGGTTTAATAGGTCATGAGAGTACCAAACAACTCATCCATGTGATATTCTATAAATGAGACATGTTTTTAATTTCATACACTTTCGAATTAAATCTCATGGGTAGAGATCTCAAGACCTTTTGAATAATGATATATTTTTTCAAAACTTCACACACTCCTCTAATCATATTGGTTACTTCATCAATTATGAGAAATTATTCTTCCACGCTTTCTTCTGTATGTATTTTTAATATTTCAAAACTCATTTTTAAGGTTTGATGTTTTTCCTTTCTAACTCTATCATCTCCTTCATGACTTTGATTGAGATTGACCCATACTTCATTAGCAAACTTCCAGTACATAATTTTATTGACTTAAGACTCACTAGCACAAAGAGAATGAATGTCTTGGTTTTATCAATATTTCCTTATAGGTTTTCACCATCAACGTTAGTGCGAGGGACATTAGGGACATCATAATATACTAGAATAGAACTGTAAACATCTACTCATAGGGACATAAGGTAAGCTTCCAACTCAACTTTCAATAAGGCATAGTTTGTACCATGAAAGAGTGGTATCTTGCTTGGGTAGGTACTATGGAGCGATAAAAAGGGTCTTTTTAACACCTAATTACCTCACATTAATTGTCAACCCAGGGACGACTTTTTATTTCAAGAGTGTACTCTGTCTGAGGCGGCTATTTACTTAAGAGCAATGTTTCGCAGTATAGTGCTTAAAACCCACAAGTAATTGCAACTTCAATTATTTTCACTATTTTAGTATTTGAGAGAGCATTCATACTACAATAAACATGAATGAAATATAAGACATTCAAATACGTGAACTGAACAACATACACACAAAATGATAGAGCTATTTTTATGTAAAAATGAGTGTGAGAAAGCCACTAATATGTTTTTTATTATGATATAATTTAAGCACACACTTAATTGCAAGAATTTTTTGTGAGCACCCATTCACACGAGGCCCCAATACCCTTCAAATAGAAAGATACAACTTTCCAAGAGGCACCAACCTCTTATGAATGCAGGAAACTACCTTCTCTAGCCATTGTTATTCCTTTCATACAATTTTCAAATTGAAAATAGAGGATAATACATTAGACAAAAACATAAATATTGTATAATGCAGTACCAAGTCCTTTCATTCAACTCGTTGAAGCCTGATCCTTGTTGCTCAAGTACCTCCACTCACCACCATATTCTTCACCCTATCTCTCTTACACACTCACAATGCTGAACAATTAAAATCACACAAATTCTACTTTCACTTTGTTTAATTACTGAGCACATTGTTGTTCCTCTGTAGCACCAACAATGCATGGCTTGCCATACTATACTCAGACATGGGAGAAGAGTTAATGCAAAGAAAGGGTTGTGGATTGTTTTGTATGTAGAGAATTAAGTCAGATTCAAGCTATTGAGTCAAATAGCTCCTCCATCAATAACTACATGTACTCAAAACATGGTTCTTCCTTTTTTCTCTTCAAGGGGCATAGGAGAATAGGAGAATAATACCACAAACACTCATTTTCATTTAACTCATGATAGCCTTCAATGAAGCTCAGGGATGACCAACAGTATTTCATAATGAGCTACATTAAATTTCTCGTGTGCGTCTTGGTCCTTAATTACATTGAATGAGTGCTCTGAGGAGTTGTATTTACTTCCATTCTTAATTCCCATATTTCAGGTCATTTATCTAAATCCTAAAGGCTTTTCATTACCACCACTATCAATTATGTGGATTACGCCCTTTAGCTCACCTTAGATGTTTTAAGGTAATGGGACGAGATGTTGTCAGCACTAGCTAGGCCTTTAGGTGCCAAGCCCCTAAATTTTAACCCCTTCATGGGCCAAGTTACTCTCTTGATGCATCTCCACCATTGATATCATTTCTACGAGAAATGAAAAAGGCTTGGCACTAAGGCCAAAGCTCCCAAGCCCAACACTTTTATCTTGACACTGCTTTAAACTCATAAAGAAATTATTTCAAGCTCCTCTTAGAGGGATTATATGTCAGTTGGGGTCTACGATGTTATCATTGGCAATTAAGAGATGGTGAGAGGATGAGATGTTTGGCTGATGTGTCTTTTCCCTTACTTCCTAGCACATTCAATTTGCACATAATTAACAAACTTTCTAGCTCTTCAAAGTAGCCTTAGCAATCCCATGGGGTCCTCCTTGTGCATTTTCAGTCATAGTCCTCATATTATGGCTTAAGTGCTGATATTTGTTTCATCTCATCTCAATGCTAGTATGGGTGACATGAAATGCCAGCATTCCAAGTGCCACCAAAGTTTCAGACAAGATCAATTGTCAAACATCCCTAGGATAGCTAGAAGGGATATGCAAATAAGAAGATAATGTATAAAGAATAAAAAGTGGGAGAACATGTATACATGCAAGTAAAACAAAAAAAGAGTGCATTTAGATTAGGAACTTGTGCTAAGTTGGTGCCAAGATTTTGTCCAAAATTAGAGATATTAAATGGAGTTGCCTTGGTGGCCTACCTCCTTGTGCTACCAAACCATATGAAACTGAATATTGTTTTACATGTCTCTTTATTGAAAATGTATTTCCATGATAGTTTTCACCTCATTGATTAAAATTTAGTGCAAGTGGAACCAAGAGGAGAGTTGTAGGTTGAATTTCGTTCTTTCCTAGTAACCATTCCATATTGTATATTATTGTTCATAAAAAAATTCTTTTTCTTTCTTTCCTAACAACCATTCCATATGATATATTCTTGTTCATATGGACTTCTTAAAGCTTTTGGAGTTCGTGGTTTCAAATGGACAGATTTCCAGTATTTTGTCAATATAGGTCTGGTTTGATGTGGTTTGATGTTGTTTGTCTTTCTATCCAGTTACTTTCATTCTTAATTATTCTTTCTAAATGCATTTGTTTACATATTTATACAAAAGGTATGATGGGTAACCTGCTTATGTTCTCACATTTTTGTTGCTTCTTAATAATCTAATATAGCTCCAGAGTGCCTGTTGCATATTTCAAGGAAGTAAAAGACAATTTCAACGATAATAAAGAGAAATATGATGACTTCATTGAGGTCATGAAAGCTTTCAAAGTTGGAAGGTCTGTACTTCTATTATCTAAATATTGGCATTATCCGTCAACAGTTGTTATTTTCTTTGGTCTCCATTAACTACAAATCTTAATATTGATGACAATTTTTCTGGTAACTCTGAAGACTTGATACTGTTGATGTTGTAACTCAGTAAAAATTTTATTTAAAGGCCATAATTCCCTTATTGTGGGTTTTAATATCTTTCTGCCTAAAGGTTATGAAATTATGTTTCCTTAAGGGCAAGTTGACTTTGGCGGAGTAACCAGTTATGATAATAAGATCAAGGTAATGTAGATGAGCAATTATGCTAATAAAATAGAGATAATGTAGATGAGGATGTATTAGTTCTTTGATATTTTAAAGCTATTTTATATTTACAACCCAATTTATTGTAACTGGATGTGTTTTTGAAATGTTGAACTGGTATAGGAGTATTTGTTATAATATTCTTGTTTTGACATTCTTGTTTTGGTTTATTGTTTTCAGACAAGGTTTCAAAGAGATGAACAAGTATGCTTGAACTTTTTA
Source organism: Pinus taeda (assembly GCA_000404065.3). Lineage (NCBI taxonomy): Eukaryota > Viridiplantae > Streptophyta > Pinopsida > Pinales > Pinaceae > Pinus > Pinus taeda. The sequence continues at coordinate 3,723 of APFE030576482.1, read as the reverse complement.
AATATACTAAACATGTGTAAATCTGGGAACAAATCAATAGATGAAGTATATAAAGAGGTATTTTCTAGTGTTTTGCAAATATGAGAACATAAATGTTAATTTTTTCTAATTATTTTAAGCTATGTTATTCTCTAAGGAATTTAATTCTATTTGTCTGTATGCGGGTGGAAGTGGAAACACTATTTTATGATCATCAAGATTTATTAGAAGAATTTATACTTTTTCTACTAGATGAGAGATTTATTAGAAGAATTTGCACTTTTATTACCAAATGAGATAGGTGGAAATACTATTTTATGATCACCAAGATTTACTAGAAGAATTTATACCTTTTCTACTAGATGAGACAGCTCCAACTCCCATTTCCAATGTGCATTTCTAGTAATTTCTATTGGGTGTTTACACAAAGAAATTGTGGTGAAGGCCTCTTATCTAATCACTATGCTATATGTTAAAAGAATCAGTGACTATGATTTATCAATGTAGTTGTAAAAAGTACAAACTTAGACAACCCATTGAAAGTTTCTTCCATTTTATATTAACATATAGTTATGAATGATGTCATATTATTGATTGCAAATTCCTAAATCTATGCTCATTTTCCAATAAACATTTTATTATTTAGTAAAAGTGGGTCAATATATTACAGACTCAATTCTATTCCATGTGAAAAGATTAGTAATCTTTTTAGTGCTTTTAAAAATAACCATGGTCAATTTCACAATTAGAGTTATTTTTGAGAAGACAAAAATCAATAGTAATTTGTAGCAAAAGTTGAATTCAACAAAATAAGGCAATGAAATGAAAATTGTTTGCCCTTCCTTATATTGTTTCTTGCAATATAGCATTTTAGTTTGTTTCTTTTGTTATTGTTTTGAAGCATATCCATGTTGAAATCTCTACAATGAATATTGTTAAATATAAGGGTATATTACATAATGTTAGCATCTTAGTTTGTTTGTTTTTTTAATTCTTTGAAGCATAACCATGTTGAAATCTCTACAATGAATATTGTTAAATTTGAGGGTGTATTAGAAAATGTGGAACCAAATTTGTAATACACCCTCAAATTTAACAATATTCATTGTAGAGATTTCAACATGGATATGCTTCAAAGCATTAGAAAAACAAACAAATTAAAATGCTAACATTATGTAATATACCCTTATATTAACAATATCCATTGTCTAGATTTCAACATGGATATGCTTCAAAGCAATAACAAAACAAACAAAAGAAAATGCTATATTGGAAGCAGCAATATAAGGAAGGGTAAACAATTTTCATTTCACTCCCTTATTTTGTTGAATTCAACTTTTGCTACAAATTACTATTGATTTTTGTCTTCTCAAAAATTACTCTAATTGTGAAATTGACCATGGTTATTTTTAAAAGCATGAAAAAGATTACTAATCTTTTCACATGGAATAGAATTGAGTCTGTAATATATTGACCCACTTTGACTAAATAATAAAATGTTTATTGGCAAAATGAGCAGAGCTTTAGGAATTTGCAATCAATAATATGACATCATTCATAACTATATGTTAATATAAAATGGAAGAAACTTTCATGGGTTGTCTAAGTTTGTACTTTTTACAACTACATTGATAAAGCATAGTCATTGATTCTTCTAATGTATAGCATAGTGATTAGATAAGAGGCCTTCCCCACAATTTCTGTGTAAATAGCTAATAGAAATGACTAGAAATGCACATTGGAAATGGGAGTTGGAGCTATCTCATCTAGTAGAAAAGGTATAACTTCTTCTAGTAAATCTTGGTGATCATAAAATAGTATTTCCACCTATCTCATTTGGTAGTAAAGCTTCAAATTCTTCTAATAAATCTCTCATTTACTAGAAGAAGTATAAATTCTTCTACTAAATCTTGATGATCATAAAATAGTGTTTCAGCCTATCTAGTTTGGTGGAAAAAGCTTAAATTCTTCTAATAAATCTTGATGATCATAAAATAGTGTTTCCACCTGCATACAGACAAATAGAATTAAATTCCTTATAGAATAACATAGCTTAAAAGAATTAGAAGAAATTAGCATTTATGTTCTCATATTTGCAAAACACTAGAAAGTACCTCTTTGTATACTTCATCTATTGATTTGTTCCCAGATTTACACATGTTTAGTATATTTAAAAAGTTCAAGTGTACTTGTTCATCTCTTTGAAACCTTGTCTGAAAACAATAAACCAAAACAAGAATGTCAAAACAAGAATATTATAACAAATACTCCTATACTAGTTCAACATTTCAAAAACACATCTAGTTACAATAAATTGGGTTGTAAATATAAAATAGCTTTCAAATATAAAAGAACTAATACATCCTCGTCTGCATTTTAATATAATTGCTCATCTACATTACCTTGATCTTATTAACATAACTGGTTACTCAGCAAAGTCAACTTGCCCTAAAGGAAATATAATTTCATAACCTTTAGGCAGAAATATATTAAAACCCAAAATAAGGGAATTATGGCCTTTAAATAAATTTTTTACTGGAGTTACAACATGAACCTTATGAAGTCTGTAGAGTTGCAAGAAAAATTGTCGTCAATATTAAGATTTGTAGTTAATGGAGACCAAAGAAAATAACAGGTATTGATGTATAATGCCAATCTTTATATAAAAGAAGTACAGACATTCGGGCTTTGAAAGCTTTCATGACCTCAATGAAGTCATCGTATTTCTCTTTATTATCGTTGAAAGTCTCTTTTACTTCCTTGAGATATGCGACACTAACAGGCACTCCTGAGCTGTATTAGATTATTTAGAAGAAACAAAAATGTCAGACCATAAGCAGGTTACCCATCATCCCTTTTGTATAAAATGTAAACAAATGCACTTAGAAAGACTAATTAAGAATGAATAGCTAGAAAGACAAATAACATCATATCTCATATATCTGAAGAGACAAACAAACCGCACCTATATTGACAAAATACTGGAAATTTGTCCATTTGAAACCACGAACTCCAAAAGCTTTAAGAAGTTCATATGAACAAGAATATATCATATGGCATGGTTGTTAGGAAACAAAGAAAAATAATTCTTTTATGAACAATAATATACCATATGGAATGGTTATTAGGAAAGAAAGAAATTCAACCTACAACTCTCCTCTAGCCATTGTTCTTCCTTTCATACAATTTTCAAATTGAAAATAGAGGATAATACATTTAGACAAAAATATAAATATTGTGTAATGCAGTACCAAGTCCTTTCATTCAGCTCTATAACTCTCTTTTGAAGGGTGCTCCTTGTTGCTCAACTACCTTTACCCACCACCATATTCTTCACTCTATCTCTCTTACACACTTGCACACTCACAATGTTGAACAATTAAAATCACACAAGTTCTACTTTCACTTCCTTTGTTTAATTACTGACCACATTGTTGTTCCTCTGTAGCACTAGCAATGCATGGCTTCCCATACTATACTGAGACATGGGAGAAGAGTTAATGCAAAGAAAGGGTTGTGGATTGTTTTATAGGTTGAGAATTAAGTCACATTCAAACTATTGAATGAAATAGCTCCTCCATTAATAACTACATTTACTCACAACATGGCTCTTCTTTTTTTCTCTTCAAGGCTGATAGGAGAAGAGAATAATAATACCACAAACACTCATTTTCACTCATTTCCATTTAATTCAGGATAGCCTTCAATGAGTCTCAGGGATGACCAACAGTGTTTCACAATGGG
>APFE030576461.1:0-17535 GCA_000404065.3 Pinus taeda | reverse complement strand
TTTCATAAGTGTGTAAAGAGTTAGCCCTCTGTTATTGTGATTAATTCTTATCAGAAGTTTGTGAGAGAGCCCTCTCTGACCAAGGAGGCTAATCTTTGGTCTAAAGCCTGGTTTGAAACAGTTGCATAAGATCTCACTAGGTTGCAGCCCTTAGTACTGGTTTTGTGACAACATGCTCAATGCAACGCACTCCTTTGCCTCCAACTTATAGAGATTCTTCACCTGAATCCCTATCTTCTTTACCTGACGCATGGCTATGTGTCGAAGGAACACCTTTCCTTTCGAGAAGATCACATCATAGCCTCTATCCTCAAGCATGGCAATAGATACCAAGTTCTTCTTTAGCCCGGGCACATGCATAACATTCTTCAAGGTGAGTGGAGCCCCATGCTCCCTCTGAAAAGTAATGATGACCAATCTAGTAACATTATACTTCGCATCGTCACCCATCTCGATATGCATATGGTGATCTTTCTCCTCCAAGTCACTGAATAACTCTTTGTCATCAGTCATGTGGAGTGAAGCTCCACTGTCTCAATAACATACACTTCCCATCATTGATGACACCATGCATGAAATGAGGGAAAATTCCAATTCGAATTGAGAGGCCAAAGCCTCACCTGTCGCTCCTCTTGAGGACTTCTTGAGTGGACAATTTCTAGCAAAATGGCCTAGCTCATGACAATGAAAGCACTTAACTTTTGTCATGTCTTTCTTCTTACCTCCATGATAAGAATATGATTTGGAATGGGAAGCTTTCCCTTTCCTCTTCTTCACCTTAATTTCTAAGGCACGGTTCTCTTCATCATCAGTATTTGATGAAGAGTGATCCCTGATGTTCCTCTTGATCTCCTCCTACATCAAATCCAACCATAGTTGTTCCCAATCTAGAAGCTTCTCCTGACCATTGACAGAGTCCTAATAACTATGCCAACTCTTTGGGAGTCCTAGAAGAGAAAGACTCACCATATCATCCTCGGCAACTGTGATTCCAACACTTCCAAATTCATCATGACATTGAGTAAACTTGGTCAAGTATTTTGGAGTAGTCTCGCCTTTCTCCATTTTGATTTTTAGAAGTTTGTCCTTCAGTACCAATTTCCTTTGGTCATTGCTATTCTGAGAGAAGTCTATCAATGCTTTCCACATAGCATACAAAGTTTCCTTTCCATCGAGACTCGAGACAATATGGTTTCGAAATCCCTCAAGGATTATCCACCTTGCCTTCACCACACACTTCTTCCATTCGATCAAATTCTCTGCATTCGATGCTGCTGGCTTAGGAATTTATTAATCAACAAATTCCTTCAAGCCATTATCGCATAGCCTGCATTATGTCCCTCCCGACTATAAAATTCAAGCTTCCTTCCAAGTCATACTCAAGCCGTAAACCTTATAATACTATCTGCCAATCCTGAAGTATGTATTGCAAATTCGAATTTCACTTGTAAACCAAAACTCAAAATTTTGAGATCTCCTCTAGTATATTGTTCTTAGCTCCGATACCATGTATAAAATATTTTAGATTCATAAGCTCATGCAATTTACTAAAGCACAGGACAAGAATCTACCAGCAGAAGCCAATAGATCGATGAAAACAATATGAATAAGAAGAAGATAAATCAATGGCACATAACACAAGAAGTATCTGGGGAAAGCCATTGCTCAAAACCCCACTATCTTTATTTCATATATCAGAAATATGAGTGAAGAGACAAAGCTTGTTCTCACTATAACAATTCAGCACAAGTATGCTCAACTCTCTTAGCTCACAAGGTAGCTCTTGGCCAACACATAGCCAATTATGCAGCTCTCCGATCCCCTATTTCCTTGCACAATTCCTATGGTTGAATAGACCATATTAATGGGAATGTACTGCATACAAAACTGTGCAATCCAAACTAGTTCTAGTTCCTGATTGCATGCATGATCTATACAACTCAGTAAAATATACAACTGATAGTACGTTACCCCTGCACTCTAGTCTCAACTGGGTCTTTCTCAGAATCGACATGCATGAGTTTCTGCTGAGGGAATCTTCAATTAATTGGAGTAGCACTAATGGATGAGCTAGTGCACCAACTGACTGTTAACTCTCTAATAGTTCCACAAACAGTTTGGGACTAATTTAACTAAACTTAACTAAGTAAACTGAGTTATCTAATTACAACTCACAATTAAACTCATACTAGACCCATAAAACTTAGGGAGAACATATACATGACTTCAGAAATACTTCCAACTTGAAATTCCTAAGTTAATTAAGTTAATTAAACTTAATTAACTATTTACAAGTTGCTATGAGAATAGAATTTGATTTTAATTCTCAGTTTAATTCAAGGACAAATTAAACCGGAATTTCTTGTTTCCATTTCTCAATAGAAACCCGCAAGAGTCATTCAAGGGTTATAATGCAATATATATAATCATCATTGAGGTACGCATTCCCATACTCAGTAAAACTAACTCAATGAACAAGTACGGAAAAATTCAAGAATCATATCAATAGTAGACAGTATGGATGCAACCATCAATTATGAATTTGTCTACATAATCATGAATATAAAAATCCTCACAGACTGAATTGATGAAACTAGATCCAAGGTCTTGATCTCCATATCTCGATCCATAGTAAAATTCTATCCATGCGACTGAATGTCTCGAAGTGAACACGGAAGAAACTACTTGATTATCGATCAATGATGTGAACCATTAACAAGCACGGGAGAAACAACCAATAATGAGAATGGCTCTTAAGGTACTTCTAGTCCAATCTATGAAGTGTGAATAGATGATCTAAAGTATAAGACTTATAGAATCATTCGATCGAAGGCTAATGATGAGAACCTTTCATTGAAGTCGAGAAACCTGCCATTATGGCATGAAGGCCTCAAGGTACTAAAGGTTTCTAGATCAACTTCCTAGATAATGAGCTAAAGTCGATAGGAAGTGACCTGTCACAGGAAAGCCTAAGACACGATACAAAATATCAAGTTTTTAAGAATAGTTTGCAAGGCCTGACTTGAGGATGGACTATGTGATTGAAGGATAAAATTTGCAAAGGAACATGAACTGAGGTTAAACTTCTCTTGAACACATAGCGACACGACAGTTAACTTGGAAGCATTTGACTCAACGATAATACTCAAAACCGGATGAATAGTTTCAATGGGGTTCGATTAATTGCAAGACAAAAGGATTTCCAAACCCAGACATAAGTGTAACAGAGTGTCGTGTTTAAGAGCGACATACTACCTTTATAATGAATGTGAAATGAATACCATTTCCCAATTCCCCCCCCTCCCCACAATTACTGGAAAGTTCCTTTTTATTTTTTACAATCTTGAGGAGGATAACATATGTTTGTCATATAATCTCATCCTTCGGACGAGTTCTTCGAAGTATTTTTAATGAACCCTAGGAAGGAGTGGTTCGGTCTCATCATACTTAACGAGTCCTATATTGTTTAATTTTTACAACTCCAGCAAAGGGGTAACTTGATGTCGTTTTCTTTAAAGAGTTTGAAAAAGACACAAAAATTAAAACTCATTTAGTTCTTTTACCGTAAGATTTTAACGAGCCAAGAGAAATTAAAGCTTGGTGTTTTTCAGTTTTAGGGAGTGAGAAGAAAAACATAAGTAAACTCCGCCATGTTCTTTTTCATAAATTTAGTCCCTCAATCCTGAAAAAAGGATAAAATAACATAGGAGAGAACTCTATTGACCATGATTAGTCAACATATACATTTGTCGTAAATACTCTAGTTCAGTTTGTAAAAGGTGTAAACTTACACTGAATGGACAATTGTTCATTTACTTTTACGAGTTCAAACAATCAAGTGCTCAACAATCTTTTCATGTTTTGAGAGTCTAAAAAGGGAATAAAAGAGGATTCTAGGGTTTCGCTTTTTCATGAGTTTCAACAGCTTGAAAATTGATAAAAGTCAAATCGTATTCAAAACGATCAATTTTTATGTTGTAATCTATTTTGCACATTAAACTTAATGAATTATCATAATTGCTCGATATTAGGGTAAAAAACACTAGAGAAATGAATTTTAAAAGGTTTAAGGCATACAAAATAATATTTTAATTACCAAAAACTTATAAAAGTTCAAAAAGTAATTTCATTTTTACCATTTTCCTTTTAACCATTCTGAGAGAAGAAAGAGGGTTTTTTACCACCAAAATTCAGAAGCTGATTCTCAACAAACCAGTGGATGAAATTATGAATTGTTTCCTCTAGGTAATAGATCTCTCCAATATCTACATTTTCATCCATTTAGATTTCAATTTTATGCTTTCATTTGATTTTTTGGGGGTTTTAATTTTGAAAAATCCGCCCTCGGGCCTACGCGGTTCCCCTTCATAGGGACCGCGCAGGCTGGTAATTTTTACTGAATAGAGACACATGATATGCATGGTTTCTCTACTAAATAACTGTGTAGTTGCACTCTGTCTAGTAAAAGTCAGCCACATAGTTGCCGAGGGTTTTCAAAACGTAGAAATTCTGCCCCAAAAAATTTCAAACTTGTTTTAAATGTCACACTAACTCCTTTTAAATGTCGTTTTCAGGATATTTTACCATTCAAAATGGAATGGAGGGAGAGAAATCATCAAAACTAAGATGCAACAACTTTGGATGATATGAAAACTTTGCAAGCTTTGATAAAATGTGGCCTTTATAAATATTGGATTATCTGAGGGATGAAAGCTCAGCTAGAGCTAATGACATGGTTGGTGAGAACCTAGGATGTCCAGGATTAGTGTTTCGTGATCAGGGATCATTGTCTCTCCATTGATGCCAATGACATCTATTTTTTGACTGGGCTCTCCCACAGAGGGGTTAATATTTCTTTATATGGGAAAAGATCGGGTGGAGATACTACTCTTGGATACCTACGATGATACTATGGGAATGCATTGCTCAAGGATGATAGAATTGATATTCAAACTATTTGGAACCTAGCCCTGAGAACCATAGCTTTCACTATTAGAAAAATGTGTGGCAGTGCAACTCTTCACTTGGCCACAAAGGCCCAGATGCAAACCATCATGGAATGTTGGCAATCCACGCTCTTTAACTAGTGTCAAGTAGTGGTTGTTAATATGAAAGGACAACTAACTAGAGCTAAGAATGGTAAACTCAAGAATTTTGGTTATGGTGCCATTCTTGTTTCATTTTCTCTAGAGAGGATTCCACTTCTCAGGCCACAACATATTTTGGTGGATGAGAGAGGGCCTCGAGATCCATAGATGCTGAGGTGGGTTTCTCTTATGGCTTGTCATGGAGGTGATGGTGCAGTGGTGAGATATGCTCCTGAGGTTTTTGTATGGTTGGGTCAACAAATCATCTCGATCAAGGATTTCCCATATGTAAGGATGGATTACGGGGGTGACCTAGATATCCTACTTCTACCAGGCATGCAGTGGGGTGACCTATGTAAAAACTTCTCATTTCGATGTTCCTTTTTATGTTTTCAAAATTTTATATGTTTTTGTCTTCCAAGGCTAATTATTCAAAATTATTATGCATATGTAGGCCTAGTTCGACCAATAGGGATATGACGTTTTGACAGGTGGGGTGACCAGTCTGTAGAAGTTGCAGTGCCATAAACATATGTGGTAGAGATACTAACCGAGCTGGAACACAACCTAGAGAGGTTGAATATAGATATCCCAGAGACTAGGGCTAATGATTTTCCTCTCTGGTACCAGAGGCACATGGTTGGGGTTCTAGGATCGCTCAAGCGGTTGTTACATTGTGTTTCTCGTGTTATAGTTTTCTATCATGATCATTATCATGTTTAACTTCTTAGTCTTCTAAGGCTACATTTTGATTTTTGTATCGGCATATTCAGATAATAAAGGCCACAGAGCCTTATGTCCTTGGATGACATATTTTTGTATAACACACTCTCTACAGACTTTGTCTAGTGGAGACTTCTACTTTTGATTTCAGCTTATCTTGTTCAATATGTGGATGGATATTGTTTTTACTTAAAAATGTTGAAGAAGTCCATTTAACACATGATTGGATAATGCATCGGTTAATGTGTTTAAATTTCACGGAATGTGTTGATATTCAAATTAATCAAACTTCCTTTCCAAAGTACGGACTCGTAAAAACATCCTTAACATTGATGGACTTCTTACTGTATAGACATTGTTCAAATGTAATACTATGAGTTGTGAATCTAACCTAACAATAAAATGTCGAATGTGAAATAAGATGGTGTCAGATAATAGTTCAATAACTGGACTATATTTTGCTATGTTGTTTGTTGTTTACCCAACGCATATCCCATGAATGGAAACTAATTCATCACTGGGCAAATAAATGACCCAAGCTATGGAAGACAAATTCCGAGCACTATGACTAGCTCCATTAGCAAAGCCAATGTAAGTTTGAAGGGACGTCAACATCTGAAAATCAAGTGTAAAACAAGATAAGCAGGGGAAGTAGTAGTGAACTGTGAAAAATGCTAAAACTATTGCACACACCTATAAAAATATAATACAAGTAATGTACAAGTCTTCACGAAATAATTTATGCATATATCTCTTCAGGTAAAGGCCATTTTTGGGATTTCCTAAAGAAACACCATCATAGTTGACTAGCTCATAGCCCCCTTTATCTAATACACATTTTACATTGTAAGGGTCATGCCACATGGGCTCGAATTTACCTACACCTAACTTGTCATGAGCTTGATTGTGGACCAAGACTAGGTCACCTTTTGCATAAGAATGAGAATTAATGCTTTGATCAAATTGAGCCTTAACTCGATTTTTATGAGGCTCCCTAGCCAAAGTGGCCTCACGCCGAGTTTCATCTAGACATTCTAAGTGTAAAAAACGCTCTCTCTCTACAGAGGTAGCAGGTAATAATTCGATGGCTAGCTTCAAAGACGGAATTTCACATTCAATCAGAAAAAGCTTCCTCCAAACCATAGACAAGTTGGAAGGGAGTGAAACCCGTAGATGTTTTTGTAGTAGTACGATCTGCCCACAAGGATGGAAAAAACATGGTATGCTAGTTTCCTTTATGAATGCCAATTATTCATTTAATCATGTTTGTTAAAACTTTTTTAACAGCTTCAACTTGACCATTTGCTTGTGGATAATAGGGGGTAGAGGTGTAATGGCGCAGGACGAGTTGTGCAGATAGTTTAATCATCATAAAATTATGAAAATGGATACCCTGGTTCGTAACTATGGCATGTGGGACACTGAACCGAACAGTCACATGATTGAAAATGAAAATTGTTGTAGTTTCATTGTCATCCTTGTATGTAGGCATTGCCTCGGCCCATTTTGTAAAATAATCAACTGCAAGAATAGTATAACCATGCCCCCTAGATGAGTGAGGGTTACATGTGATGCAATCTATGCCCCATTTTGAAAAAGGTTCGAGATCTACAATAGGGTGAAGAGGAGTTGGGGGCTCTCCCATCTTGAGATCATAAACTTGACAATTGTGGAATTTTTTGACTGCGATTATGAAATCTTTAAACATGGATGACCAAAAATAGATAGCACGCAATATCTTTTGGGTAGTGGCATACCTGGACATATGACCACCACACACTCTAGAATGGTGATCATTTAGTTCTTTTTTAGCCTCGTCATGATTTAAGAAATGTCGAAAGATAGAATCAACACCGTGACGATAAAGAGTGTCACAAACAATGTTATATTGATGGGATTGGTAGTGGATGCAATGACGATGAGTTCGAGATAACTTAGTCCTAAAAGTTGGGTTTTGAAGATATGTGATGATATATCCATACGAAGAATCAGACATACTCATCAGAAAGAGAGATTCATCTTCCAGAGAATCTTCTACCATTGTTTATGTGTCAGTATAGAGAAAGTCACATAATAATTCAGTGAAAACTAATGATTTCTTTGATTTCAATCTTTCAAATTCCAAATTAAATTCCTATAAAATAACTATCCATTTGGAATACTTTCCCCCTAAAAATTGTTTAGTAAGAATATACATCATAGGATTGCAATCTGAAACGAATGTTGTTTTTCACAAGAGTATATAGTGACGAAAACACTAAACAACTTGAACGACTGTCAAAGCTAGTTTCTCCACCTGTGCATACTTGATCTCAGTTTTGGTAATATTTCTACTTAGGTAATAGATCACATTTTCATTGTTAGATTCGTCTTCCTAAACTAATACCATGCCAATAGTAGCATCTGGCGCAGCTAGGTATAGAAGGTAATATTGATGATAATCAGGTAGATGCAATAACGGTACATGGGTCAACCCATATTTCAATGCATCAAAAGATTTTTAAGCAAGCTTATCCCAAATAAAAGGAATGCCCTTTTTCAAAAGTCAGGTCAAACCTTGGGTCAGTTTGGCATAGTTATGGATGAATCTGTGTAAAAAATTTGCTTTCCCTTGCAAACTTTGGAGTTAATAAATATTAGGAGTAGGAAAGTTTAGAATTGCCTCTACCTTAAGAGGATCGACATGAATTCCTTCTTTTGAAACAAAAAAATCTTAGTAGTTGATCGGATTATACATAAAAAACACATTTTTGTGGATTTAAACAAATATTGTAGTACCTACATCTAATAAAGATTGCTCTCAAATGCATTGAATGGTCCTGTTGTCTCAGTGAATGAGATGGAAGGTCATTTAGGTAGGTTTAGACAATATGTTTGATATCATGAAAAATGTAAGACATTTATCTTTGAAAAGTTTTGCTAGCATTCTTCAAACCAAATGGGAGTTTGCGATAAGTGAAAGTTCCCCATGGATAGATGAATGTAGTCTTATGCTGATCAGGAGGGAGTATGTTTATTTGGTTGTAACCGGAAAATTCGTCCATGAAAGAGAAAATCTCATTTCTGGCACAAATATCAACTATTTGATCGATATATGGGGTAGGGTAATTTTCCTTTGGATAATATTTATTAATGTCCCTGTAATCGACACATACTCTAATGGTTTCTTGTTTCTTATTGACTGGTACAATATTGGATACCCATTCAATGAAAGGAACAGGGTAAATGAAACCTTCTTTAAATAGTTTTCCAACTTTGGCTTTTATAATAGCAGTTTTTCGCGGATGCTCCAGAAACAATCTTTGTCTAACGGGTTTGGCATCTGGATAAGTATTGATTTCATGCACTACAATACTAGGATTGATTCCTGGTATTTCTTCGTAAGAGAAGGTAAAAATGTCACGAAATTCCTGAAATAAAGCATTATATGTTTGAATTTCTTCAAAAGAACAAGAAGCACCTCCATGAATATTTTTAGTCATTCCTGACTTCACTGAGATGTTAATTGGCACAGTTTCTAATATGCTTCCTAAATTATTTTTAGATTCAGAATAAAGGATAAACATCGGACAATCGGGATCATTCACAATCCCGGGTGAAAACATAGAATAAAAATCATTCTTGATTTTGTCATGGCAGGGTAAGAAATATGAGTGATGATGGTAATCATCCCATGGCATTTTATCCAATGTCATTACCTCCATGATGCCTTCATCAATTATAAACTCTTTATCAAAAGGATCATGTATTGATGTTGGTTCTAAAAGATACAAATGAGAATAAGCATCGATGATCGTATTCACTTGATCATTTTCAGATGGTGATGAGTTGGAAAAGGATTGAACTACCCAATAAGCCAATTCAAAAGTGATAAGAGGCATCTCACTACCGTATAAGGTTAATTATTATTCTGAAGGCACTTTCCAAGGATTAGAAGATTTGAAAATGCTTGATGTAATCATATTGACCTAGGAAACATTATGAGGAAAATTTGGTGGAGGGAACCTGAAATTTCCCATAAGAGATGCGTCTTTAAGAAGACCATCATCTACATCCTCATATGCAGTAGTAAATTTTCCAACAAAAGGAACACTACCAGTAGAGTTAGGGTCTGAAGTATAATAGGGTAGCTGGTCTACTTTCACAATTTTTCATTTGTGAGGAAACAAGATCATTCTAAAAAATGATGAGACCATAGTAGCCATGGCATAAGTCCAAGTTTGGACAAGTAAAATGTTATAATCAAGTTGAGCATCAACGACCTCAACCTCAATCACAACTATTTTACCTTCTAATTCTATAATGAGGTCATTTAAAATTCCATAAGGTCGAAAACCTCTTCCATAAAAGGCTTTTAAAGTAGTGGGAGATTGATTGATTGCTGGAGAACCTAAAAATCTCCAACAACCAATTGACATAATGCACGTAGATGCTCCTTTGTCAATTACCGTTCGAATAAATCGTCTAGTTTTAACAAAAATTAATATCTAGAAAGCTAGTTGATGTGGGAGTCGTGGTAATGATTTTCGAGATAAAAAATGATTATATTAGAGTCCCGGGGATCAAATACTCCTATAGATGATAATAATAATTTCCTTTGTGCTGGAAATTTCTACAGCACTTTGAGAGCCGACATTACTGAAGGTGACATAGCCAAATCTTCAACAATGTTATAATTTTGAACAAATTTGGCATGAGGATTAAAAGATGATATTAAAAGAAAAACCCCTAGGAGGTGGTTGAATTACCATATCAGGATTAGGTTTCTCAATATGTAAAGGTTCAAAAGTAGGAGGAGCGGATATGGAAGTTTGACTAGGTGAACTGGAATCATCTCCATCTACACTAGGACTTTTAGATCCATAGTCTTTAGATTTCATAGCTACCATAACTGGTGAAAACATCATCATGATATTTTCCGATGTGGAAGAAGAAGATGAGATATTGGAAACCATATTACTATCTTGAGAAGGAAATTGTTCCTTCAAAACCGTGGGAGTAGGTGAACCCTTAATGAATTTAGAAACTTCAGGGCAATGAGGGAACTCCTTTGTGTAATGATGGTCATCATAGATTAAACAAGGATAGTAAGGTTTCTTCTTTTCGTCGGATGGTTCATTCTTGTGTAATTTCTCCTTGGGGTTGTGTTTTGTTTTGTTTTACCTTTTTCTTTATTTTTACCTCCAGATTTCTTGTTCTTTCCAGTAGATGAATCTACGACATTTATTTCAGAAGTAATTTTAGGAGAAGGATTTTATTCGGGTCAATCTGGTAAAGCCAAAATCTGAATCTTCTTAGAATTTTTCGTTTTAGTCTTAGATTGTTGGCTAACATAGCCAATCACACCATCAACAATGTGTGATCCTGTAAGAGTTGGGCTGGTTTGACTTAGACGAGGCAGGTCTGGAATTTTTTCATATAAAGTTCTAATGAGTATAAAAAATATTTAAGTATTGGGCACGAGCGATAACTTGTTCTTCAGTTACAATGCCACATTTGGCAACATTTTCAATAATCATTGGAAAAAGTGATTTTATGAACTATTTGGCCAAAATCGAGTCTGGGATATAAACTTTAACTAAACAACATTTTCACCTTCTTTCATGAATATGAATTGAAATATGAGTTGATGTTTATTGTTTTGGAGAAGTTAAAAGTTCAGTAACATTATCATATTGGATGGGTAACTGAAAATGTGTCAAAAAAGTAGTGGCTAGGGTGTTCAAAGTGTCGAAAGAAGCTCGCGGTAATTCAAAATACCACTTGGTTGTCGAACTAGTTAAGGTCCACTGGAAAAGTTGTAACCTAGTGGAATCATCAATTGGTGAGTTTGATGTGCACAAAAGATGATAAGCCATAACATGATTTGATAGGTCCTCTCATGATTTACCGTCAAATTTTTGAATGTCAGTAGGTAACTTTGTAGGGATTTCCGACCAAAATGGTAGATAGAAAATGGGATCATTTGTTAATAGAGATAGATCTAGTAAATGTAGGTTTTAACCCTGTACAGAAATAACGTGCATACGAATTCTAAAACACAAAAAATAAGCAATGTGAGAGCATAACACATAAAACACATATACATAAATATTTCCCCTGGATCCCAAAATCGGGACTACCAACTTGATTTTTCATTATGTTCCTTTCAATGTTACAATACATATTTATACATGCCAAAGCATCCAATACCATGGACCGAAAACCATCACATCCAAAATCATGGACCGAAAACCATCACGTCCAAAACCTTGTGCGAAAATCATGCAAAAAACCATAGGTGAGTTTGCCCAACCTAACATAGGGTCCAAAACCAAAATTTTCTGGGGCACTGCCTTGGACCCTGTCAGGCCAGGTAGTAACTCCACAAATTAATTCACATTCCATTCCTTCAGGTTGGTCTTTATTATATACATGAGGGAGAGACTGTTCACTTCATCTCTCGATGACTGTTCATATTTCTTATTATTTATTTACATTAATTACATTCACCCAATCCTGATGATTAGGTGTCAACATTCCCCCCCTTAGTCTGAAGGGATGTTGGTGAGTCCAAGCATCATTCTAAATCGTTCAAGATTTTCTCTTCCAAGTGCTTTGGTGAAGATGTCTGCGATTTGTTCATTAGTGGAACAAGGATGGAGATGGATTGTTTTGGCCTCAACATGATGTCGAATAAGATGATATTTAGTATTGATGTGCTTCGTTCGATCATGGAACTTTGGGTTCTTGGACAACTTTATGGCAGAGGTATTGTCAATCGTGAGTGGAGTTGATTGTACTTGTTTTAACTGCAAATCTTCAAGAATTTTCCTGAGCCACACAATTTCTTTTGTTGCCTCAGCTTTTGTCACGTATTATGATTCTATTGTGGAATATGCTGGAACAAATTGTTTGTGTGATCTTCAGGAGACTGCTCCTGAACCAAGACTCATAGCATATCCTAAAGTAGATACTCCAGTTTCTTTGTCTCCATCGAAGTCTGAATCAGAGTATCCAATCAAGCTGAAGTCGTCCACCTGTGTATACTTGATTCCAAAGTCTTGAGTTCCCTTCAAGTACCTTAGAACTCTTTTTGCAACAGACGAATTTCCCTCACAAGGCTTTTGCATAAACCTAGAGAGGATTCCAATAGCAAACAAAATTTTTGGTCTGGTAATAGTTAGGTAGTTGAGACTTCCTACAAGCTGTCCATACTTTGTTGCATCCACAAATTCTTTTCCTTCAATAGATGTGAGCCTTAAGTTTTGTTCCGTTGGAGTAGTAAGAGGATTGCATTCTATCATGCCAAACCTATTCAATAGATCTCCAACATACTTCTTTTGAGAAAGAAATATGGACTTTGGACGTTGAGTTACTTCAATACCAAGATAGTAATGAACATAGCCCAAATCAGTCATTTCAAAACTTTTCCCAAATTCCTTCTTTATGGATGCAATGTAGCTTTCATTATTCCCTGTCATCAAAAGGTAATCTACATATACCACAACATATACAACTGTTTTTCCAAATTTCTTGATAAATAAAGTTGCATCATCAAGATCATAATGTTTGAAATTGAGTTTCAGAAGATGCTTAGTTAGTTTTTCATACTAGGCTCGCGGTGCTTGTTTGAGGCCATACAAGGATTTCACAAGTTTGCATACTTCTTGTTCATGTCCTTTCATAGCAAATCCTTCAGGCTGGGACATAAAAACATTCTCTTTTAGATATCCATTCAAGAAAGTAGTTTTTACATCCATTTGATGGACTTTCCAACCATTCTGAGCTGCTAGGGAAAAGAGTGTCCAGATGGTAGCCCATTTTGCTGTGGGAGAAAAAGTCTCCTCATAATCGACCCCTTCCTTTTATGCAAAACCTTTAGCCACAAGTCTAGCTTTATGCTTTTCAAGTAAGCCATCAGCGTTATACTTGTTCTTGTAGACCCACTTGCAGCCAATTGGTTTGGTTCCTAATGCAGGATCAACCAGCTTCCAAGTGTCGTTCTTTATGAGGGAATCATACTCCTTTTGCATCGCTTCTTTCCATTCATCATTAGAAGCAACTTATTTGAAGGAAGTTGGTTCAAAATATGTAGACAAGTTCAATTCACAATTATAAGAAACATCCATATCAACAAGTGAATTAGAGTCATCTACATCACCTCCATTTTGCCGGTTTGAATTTCTAGTTCCTATCTTTCCAACCTCATCGGGATGAACAGTTTCAAGTGTCTTTGTCAGCCACTTTGGGGGACCTTTCTCAGATGGTCCAAGTTGCTCCATTGATTGATTTGGGACTGAATCAAGATTGAGTCTCCCAATTCTATCAATCACATAACTTAAAGCATCATCCATTATTGGAGTTTCATGCAGGGGAGAGAGTTCTTCAGAAGAAGATTCCACATGTTGATCTAGTATAGGAATCCCCCCTTCAAGATGTGGAATCTGATTATCAAATTCTTGAAATGATTTTGCATTTGTGAATCTATCCAAGCGATCAAGTTGTCGCTCAACAATATTGTCAGTTTTGGATGATTCAAGAAAAATTACATCTCTAGATACAACAAACTTTCTATTGACTTCATCATAGAGACGGTATGCTTTGGAGGTGTTTGAATACCCCAAGAAGATACACTTATGACTTCTTTCACCAGGTTTATTTCTATGTACCTTTGGTATCAAGGCATAACAGGTGGAACCAAATACCCCGAGATGCTTTACCGAAGGAATGTGACCATACCACATTTCATAGGGAGTCTTGTTTTTGATAGCATTAGATGGACATATATTCTTTATATATGCAGCACATAGTACAACATCAGCCCAAATCATTATTTTTATATTTTTGAAGAAGAGCATGGAGCGTACCATATTTAAGATTGTCCTATTCATTCTTTTAGCTACACCATTCTGTTGGGGATTATAAGGTACAATCATTTGATGTTTGATCCCAGGTTGGCGAAGATAGATTTCAAATTCATTTGATGTGTATTCTTTTCCATTATCAGTGCGAATAGACCCAATATGAGATTGTGCATCATTTTCAATCCATTTATGAAAGTTCTTGAATGATTGAAAAGCATCAGATTTGTTCTTCAATAGATAAATCCAACACATTCTGGTGTAGTCATCAATGAATGTCATCATATATTTTTTCCATTTGCAGAAGGAACAAGCATTGGACCACATAAATCTAAATGAATGAGTTTAATTTTTCTATGTTCTCTTGAATGCAAATCATGAAAAGACTGTTTGCTACGCTTTCCTAGAATGCAAGCATCACATTGATTAAATTTCGTAGGAATTGTAGGCAAACCAGCAACGCCGTTTTTCTTCAACAAGCAGAGGCTGTCAGTTCTTGTATTTACGCTGACATGGTATCAGACCACAGGTTCCAAGTTCCTAAAATTAATTCATATTCACCCAATCCTAATGATTAGGTGTCAATAGACCCCATAGAGTGGGGTTACCTACACCCCTCAAACCCCCTGTGACTCCCTGTGCTACACAATCGATGCAACGAAGGGGAGGCTCCACCCCCCTTCTAACCCCCCAGTTAACTACGTGGGCTAGTCGTAGAAAGAATATAACACAACCCAACATTCTCCCACTTGTTGTTTTCTTTCCACAGGGGGCCACAAGAGAGATTAGTCATTTATCCAGCCCTGCAACGCCCATTGTTTCTCTACACCAAGAGAAATTCTCAGAGCTCACATATTTTGTCAATGCATCTGCAGTATTCTTCAAAGTGTCCACCTTTACCAGCAACACCTTTTTGTCTTCTATCATATCCCTCACAAAGTGAGACTGAACATCAATGTGCTTTGTCTTTGAATGATAAGCAGGGTTCTTTGCCAAGAAAATTGCACTTTGGCTGTCACAGTCTATCCTTATAGCTCCCTGTACTAACCCCATATTTGAACACAATCTCTACAACCAAACTGCTTCCTTGCTTGCATGAGTGGCTGCCATGTATTCTGCCTTTGTAGTTGATAGTGCCACTACAGATTGTTTCTTATTCATCCAACTGACTGCACCTCCAAATAGGTTATACACATACCCACTTGTAGATCTTTTGTGATCCAAATCTCCAACCCAATCTGCATCAACAAAGCCACGAATATCCAATACTCTGTCCAATCCTGGTCTCCCTTGGTAGCATAAACCATAACCACTAGTGCCACAAAAATACTTGAAAACCTGCTTCACTACTGTCCAGTGCTCCTTCCCTGGTTTTGACATAAACCTGCTCAATACTCCCAATGCATGTGCAATGTCTGGTCTAGTACAGACCATCGCATACATCAAGCTATCGACTACACTTGCATATGGAACTCGGGACATGTCCTCTTCCTCTTCTTGTGTCTTGGGACACTGTTTAGCAGATAACTTTACACCTACATGAATAAGAACCTTCACCGGTTTACTATCTTGCATATTAAACCTCTGCAATATTGTCTCGACATACTTCCTCTGGTTTAACCAGAGCTTCCTCTTTGTCTGATCTCTTTTAATTTCCATGCCAAAAAGTATAGTTTGCAGTACCAAGATCTTTCATGTCGAATTTGGAGGACAAATGGGTCTTCAAATCCTAGATAATTTCTTTGTCATTTCCAACCAGCAAAATATTATCCACATACAAGATCAGATAAATAACATGGTCACCAATTAATTTAAAATACACACAGTGATCTTCTTTTCTTCTAGTGAAGCCAAGTCCCTGTATAAATGTATCAAATTTCTGATACCACATCCTTGGTGACTATTTTAACTCATAGAGAGACTTCTTTAACTTGCATACCATTTCTGTCTTACCCTTCACCGCAAAACCTTCAGGTTACTTCATGTAGATCTCCTCTTCCAGATCCCCGTGAAGAAATATTTTCTTCACATCCATATGTTCTACCTAAAAATCAAAAGCGACAACAACATGTTACACTAAAATTTGTCACCATGACTATCTGCAGTTAGTATGGCTCCATCAACAGTCATACTATCCTCCCTGGAAAGCCTCATACCTCTGCTCTCCATGTCAAACTTCAAGAAAGAGAGAAAGTCTTTAAAAAACATGTTTATCTCTGGGTACGCAGTTTCTCTCTACCTTACCTGCATGTACGCATCCCAAGTTCAAAATACCTGCGTCCTTGCACGCTCTGTGTGTAAATGGGTGGGTGCGTACTCCTGTAAAAGTCAAAAGGCGTGAGTTTCATCTTAAAAAAGTTACTTGTGGTCATTTCTAGAGCATTCTAGAATATTGTTTGATGTGTATTGAGCGCCTCCAGATGGTTCATGTATCCCTATGAAAGAGGAACTTATCCCATCAAGAGAGGAGCTACCCCATCCAAAAGAGGGTCTTATCCCATTGATGTTGGACCTGATTAACTTCCTCTAGAGCATTATAAATACAGGCATTGGGCCAGAGGAGGGGAGGTTGAAAGCTGAACATTCCAAAGGGTAGATGCTGCTGGAATTAGGACTTCCTTGTAGAAGCTTGTGAGGAGAGATTACCATCCTTTCTTGTTTCATTTGGAAGTGGGTGAGCTTATCAAAATAAAGGAAAACTCTTGCTGGACCCTGGGAGGAACTTGCACAACACCAAGGCTCAGGTTGTAATGGTTTCTTTTGTTTCCTATTAATACAAATAAGTCCATTCTTCTCAACAATTTGTTATTAATGAGTTGTTTCATATACTCCTTGGTCTGTATGTTGAATATGTTTTATGTTATGAGATATTCAGGTGCTAT
>APFE030576433.1:75402-145515 GCA_000404065.3 Pinus taeda | reverse complement strand
AAAATAAAATATTTACAAAATATTTTGATTGTGAAATAAGTTATGGTTTTTGGGCTTGTGGTATTGATAAGTCACAATATTGGCCCATGGTATTGTAACAAATCCTCTTTACAAGTTAGTAATATCCATGGTAAAGTGGAGGTCAATATCCATAGATAAGAATCTTGTCATATTGCTATAAAATATTTTAATTGTGAAATAAGTTATGTTTTTTGGGCATGTGGTATTGATAATCCATGGTATATACCCATGGTATTGTAACAAAGCATATTCACAACTCAATAACAAAATCAAAATATAACAAATTGATTTTTTTTATTATTTTTAACTTTTCTATTATGAATTGAGCCAACTTTTAAATGTTTACACTATATTACTTTTAATTTTTTGTTTATTACTTTTAATTTTTTATTATTAATTGAGTCAACATTTAAATATTTACACCCATCTTAACATGTTTTAATTTTTTTATTCTTCTTTTATTGGGATGACATTTATAGTTGTTTACATACTTACATTACACCTACACTGTACTGCAATGTAAAGCACCTCTATACCCAAAAAGTGATAATTAATTATAATGATATAAAAAAAAAGTTGAGAAATTCATGGATATGAGGTATGAATGGAATAGAATAAAAAAAAAAAAAAAAAAAAAAAAAAAAAAAAAAAATAATATTGATAGAATATGAATAAACATAAAATAAAAATATATTAAATCTTTATGAAATATAAATCCAATAAAAAAATTTCAAAAATTTATTTTTAAAAATATCTTTCACTTTTTTCATATATCATATTTACAATCACTCATCATAATTAAATTAAATATGTGAATGTCACGTATAAATTTACAAGAGGAAATTTAGAAATCTCCTTTTATTCCATTCATAGCTCACACCACAATTTATTTCCACTTATTTCATATATATTTTAATTGTGATTAGTAGTATTAAAATCATACTTCACTTTTTGTTAATTCTATAACATCATAAAAGACATTTTTACATTCTTTTTCATATTATAAATTTTCACATTTTTTTTCATCTCAGGAATATATTGTATCTTAAGACGAGGTTGAAAATAATGATATGAAAATGAATTAAATATTTAAGAATCGAAGAGAAAGATTGAATATTCTAAATTTATTAAAAAAATATATCAAAATAAATTTAATTTAATGATTATTAACGCATAATATTAGTGTCGACAAAATTTTTAACTATAAAAAACATTTACTTTGTTACTTTAAGTTAAGTTTATATTTTTAATATTTGAAATAAAAAATGGAAAAATATAAACATAAAAAATATTCATTTTTATTTTTGTAAATATCGAGAAGAGGAGCACAAGGTATCACATTTGGAATTTCAAATTGCTGCTTCTCAAATGAAAATTTGATGACGTTTTAGTATTTTTCACACTTTTCATTTTAGGTTTTAAGTAAATTTGTGAGTATCGATTTCTCTTCATCAAAAAATTCTCTTTGAGCTACTTTTTGCATTTCAACCTTATTTTCCATGCCTCTCATCTTACGTTTTAAACAAATTTGTGAGTGTCAACCTCTCTTTATCAAAAAACTGTTTTTCAACTACTTTTTTCATTTCAACCTTCATTAATCTCCGTGTTTTAATCTCCACGTTTGAAGCGAATTTATGAATATCAACTTCCCCTTACCAAAAACTCTTTTTCTACTACGTTTTACATTTCAAAATTCATTAATCTCCTTCCAAGAGTACTTTGTTTTTTCCTAAATTAACTAAACGAATCAAGGCTTATTTCAACATGAAGCCTCGTGAAAAGCTAAATAAAATGGTTATGTTAAACACCCTAATTGTGAAAATTTTGCTTTAAACAAAGGAAAGGTAAATAGGAAAACAATAGGGGAGCACAACAACAATGTTGCAAGAGTCCATGAAGGTTAAATAATCTTTTCTCTGATATAGATAAGCTAATTTTGAAAATTTTGCTTTAAACAAATAAAAGGTGAATAGGAGAACAATATAGGAGCACAACAACAATGTTGTAGGAGTCCATAAAGGTTAAATAATCTTTTCTCTAATATAGAAAGAAAAAGTAGAGATGAGAGGATGGTGATTTGGATATTCACTATAGAAAAATAATAATTGATTTTTTTTTTATACTTATTAATATATAAAATAATATCTTAATATATAAATTACATTATTTTTTTAAAAATAAAGAATATATATAATTTTTTATAATAAAAATGAAATGGATATATAAGTTTTATAAATTTTAATTTTAATATTTAATAATATGTATAAATATTTATCAGCTCTTCTGTACCGATTCAGTCTATTCATAATGCGTAGCATTACACGAAATAAGTCTTGGAACACGAAATACGTCCTACAAGACGTCAACGTCAATTTCCAGGCCTGCATCTCCGTCATGGCTCATGCTCTGCTTACTTCGTTTCAGGTACGTTCCAGAGATACACACAAACATAGCCAGCATAGGGTTTTTCCTCGTCTTTTCAGACTTAGAAAGTGTGGAAGTAGTAGTAGTGTTTTATTCAGTAGTAGAAAAACAGCATGTGTAGTGAAAGCGAGAAGCAACCTGCTGGAGCTCGTTCCAGAGGCCAAGAAGGAGAGCCTTGAGTTTGAGCTTCCCGAATATGATCCATCCAAGCAGTTGCCTGTGGACTTGGTGGTTGTTGGGGGTGGCCCGGCTGGGCTTGCTGTTGCCCAACAGGTCTCAGAAGCAGGAATTTCGGTGTGTTGCATAGACCCATCTCCACAGAGCATTTGGCCCAACAATTATGGCGTGTGGGTGGATGAATTTGAGGCCATGGACCTCCTAGATTGCCTGGATACAACATGGTCAGGTGCTGTTGTTTATATAGATGATAAGACCAAGAAATTTTTAGACAGGCCCTATGGTAGAGTCAATAGAAGGCTGCTGAAATCAAAGATGATGAGGAAGTGCATATCCAATGGTGTTCAGTTTCACCAAGCCAAAGTTAGAAATGTGATCCATGAAGCTTCACGGACTCTTGTTTCGTGTAGTGATGGGGTTACACTGCAAGCATCTGTTGTGCTGAATGCCACGGGATTTTCGCGCTGTTTGGTTGAGTACGACAAGCCCTATGATCCTGGGTATCAGGTGGCATATGGGATCTTGGCGGAGGTTGATGGTCATCCATTTGATGTGGACAAAATGGTCTTTATGGACTGCAGAGATTCTCATCTTAGCAATGAAGCGGTCCTCAGGAGCAACAACAAGAAGATTCCTACTTTTTTATATGCAATGCCCTTCTCACCGACTAGAATTTTCTTGGAGGAGACATCTCTTGTTGCAAGGCCTGGTGTTTCTGTGGAGGAGATCCAGAAAAGGATGGTGGCTAGATTAAAGCATCTGGGGATTCAGGTGAAGAGCATAGAAGAGGATGAAATATGTGTTACCCCCATGGGAGGTCCATTGCCTGTGATTCCTCAAAGAATATTGGGAATAGGAGGAACTGCAGGAATGGTGCATCCATCAACTGGATACATGCTGGCGAGAACTTTGGCTGCAGCTCCGGTTTTAGCCAGCTCAATTGTTAAATGTCTTGGGTCTGGAAAAAGAATTACTGGAGACGAGCTATCAGCCGAGGTTTGGAAGGATTTGTGGCCCATGGATAGGAGACGGCAGAGAGAATTCTTCTGCTTTGGAATGGATATTCTGCTGAAGTTGGATTTGGAAGGGACGAGGAGATTCTTCAATGTCTTCTTTGACTTGGAACCCTATTATTGGCATGGTTTTCTGTCCTCGAGGTTGTTTCTCCCTGACCTTGCTGTCTTCGGGCTGGCTTTCTTTGCCCATGCCTCAAACACATCCAGGATAGAGATCATGACAAAGGGTACTTTACCTCTATTAAAGATGATTAATAATTTGGTGTTGTTGTTTCCTGAGAAGGTTCAAGTGGAGGAACAGAACATTCTGAACATGAGTTGTGAGCGAAAGTGAAATACATTCGCATGGAGCGCAAGGTGGGGAAGGAGCCCGCTGACTCTAAGCTTGAGGCCATATCTGTCGTCTGTCCTAAGCTTGAGGATTGTTGACCGTAAGCGTTCCTAAGCTTTCCCTCCCGAGCTGAAGAAACCGAAGACAATGGAAGTTAAAATTGCACAATTCCTTCGTTGTGTATGCAGAGTTCAAAATCTTCGGTAAAATTTGTAGGATTTCGTTGTCCGTGTTTTAGTCTAAGTTCTGCATATTTTTACTTTCAGAATTGAAAAATATTTGAGCTTCGTGTTACAGCAGAATACGGCTCTGCATCCCTTAAAGAGTATTCTGATTGTGATTGTGTTTCTGGTTATCTCAATATAAATTCTGTATTTGAAAAGAATTTATGGACTTTGCTTTCTCAAACTTTTTTTATATATATATTTTAATAGTAGTTTAATGTTATTGTATATTTTTAATTTTGTTTTCTTCATAAAGGTAATGTAATAAAATTCACTTTTAATCTTCATTTTTTTTAAATTGTAGAAGGATATCATAGTTATACTAATAATTCAGATATATATTTTAATAGTTAACAACAAAACATGGAAACATACATGTTTTCTAAGTAGAAAATATCATACATACCCAAACAAAAAGAGAGAAGTGTTTTTTAATAATAGAAAACATTTTTATAACATTTTGAAAAATGTAATTTAATATTATTTTCCATTATATTTATTGAGTCAATTTCCACTATATTTTGCATCATCTTAGCTCTCAAATATATGCATATTAGTTTGTCATTTTATTGTTGAAATCAATGAAACTTTATTATTTTTCTTTCCAACATCATTAAAATAAATGAGATATAAGCTTTCAAATTCTTGATAGAATTTGGAAGCTATTAAACTTTAGTTGGAATTGATAATTTCACATCCCAATACTCGTAAGATTTCATGTTTGCAACTAATAATGCTTAACAAATATAAAGATGAACGTGGAAAATCCGAACTCCTCTCAGGAACCACACCACAGTAATCTACAATCTAAAATAATGCTATAGTCGTAAATCCCAAATTCCTTAATTCTTTGTATTTTATAGTTACATTTCCTTGTACATTAACATTTTTCAGATTGGCAATTCTAAATTAATAAACATTTACAATGTTTAACGGTTTGGAAATAACCAATAGAATAAGATGATGATAATGTAATTATTAAGTTAAATGTATGTGGGAGGGGCCTCATAGAGACTAATTGACTAGATTGAGTAGGTAAGGTTCAATGTCATAGAGTAACTCAACCAAAGATGTTGTCAATGAGGTAGTTTAGTTGGTCAATTGATTGTTCAGGTCAACCAACAAGAAGTTACAAGTCGCAACTACCTTCATTTATGTAATGTATAATTAGACCCAAATCTAAAATGTAAAAGATTTTTTTTACTGTTGACCATATATTAATAGTGTAACCTAACTAATAGATAAAATAATCATTTTTTCCCTTTAATTTTGTCGAAATCCGATAGATATTCTTAAGAATCATATATTTAAGTTATTTGATTGGTTAATCATATATTTAAGTTGTTTGATTGACAAAGTTCAAGTGCATTGGGGCTTTTTTGAGGGTGTTGGATCCATTTATGCATTCAAAAACACATTTTAAACAATATAAGAATATGTGATTTTTAGGGTGTTGAATCCATTTATGCATTAAAAAACACATTTTAAACAAAACAAAATTAGAATCTCACCTGAAATTGTATTGCCAATTCCTGTGAAATAGGTCATTTTGTATATTAATTAGATCATACCTATATTAATAAAGAATACTTGTTGTTGACTCCATAATTACTCTCCATTTTCTTTTCTTCCATATATGTATGCATGTATATTCTATATTTTATCTTGTGATTGAATTGTTGCATTATTGGTAACAACTTTTATTATATAATCCCCTAAATTACCACAATATATTTTACATGGTTTAATTAATCTTCATGGAGATAACTAATCATTTTGAAATGCATTATCACTTAAATTAATGCAACTAATTAATATTGCTAAAATTAATGTAATTGGCTAATTTCATTTTGTTCAAATGTTCAATAAATGATGGCACTATGAAATATTGTAAAAGGCTTAGGGCTTGTATTTAATACATGATTGTATTATTATTGAAATCAATATTTGTGAACCAATCATTTAAAGTTAAATTATTGTCAAAATGAATTAAATATAATATATTTGTCATATATATTACCATTAAAGATAATGAAAATTATTATTTTCCGCAATATCATCAAGCAATCAATGCAACAAAAGAATGTCCCATTTTCAAATGCTTATTTATTGATGACATATGCCAATATGAGTTGATGCAATTTTAAAGTAATTTTGATAGTTCTCAAATCTTAAACGTCATTTTAAGGATTTAATCATAAGATTTTTTTTAGATTCTATAATCACTTTAAGTTGTTTTCTTAAATACAACCATATCCTCAAAGATTAGTTGCCTGATGAAGAACTTTAACTAAAAGTTAATATTAATATTGGTGAATACATTTTTACCCAAAATTTTCTTACAAGATGTTATATTGTTTAATTTACATAGTACCATAGTCATGGTTGACAAAACGTAGATATACAATGGTCTACTAACAAGTACAAATTTAATTATTTGTTATTACAAAAAATTAAACCATATAGATGAGTTAGGAGACTAATGGTAACATGATCAGTCCCTTACAACATGACTAAATTTTAGTTTTGTTTTTGTTAGCTATTAATTGCTTGATTTGATTCATTATCTTGTAATATATTTACTAGTTTAATGAGTAATTAATTGCCACCAATTTGTAGTGTATTTTCCAGTTTAATGAGTCATTAATTGTCTTCAATTTATAACATATTTACTAATTTAATGAGTCATTAATTTCCTTCAATTTATCGCATATTTACTAATTTAATAAATTTTAGTTTTGTTTCTATTAGCTATTAATTGGTTGATTTGATTCATTATCCTATAATATATTTACTAGTTTAATGAGTAATCAAATGCCAACAATTTGTAGTGTATTTTTCAATTTAATGAGTCATTAATTGCCTTCAATTTATAACATATTTACTAATTTAATGAGCTGTTAATTATTATCAATATGTAGTATATTTGCTAGTTCATATTGGTTCCTTTTTAAGCAGTAGTCTATAACGCGACTTTTTGAAAGCCTTTCCGGTGGATTTTTCTGGTCAAAATCCGGCAGCAATTCATTGGAATCCCAAGTTTGATAGCTAGTTTCTGCACAATCAATGGCTCCCAGGGGTTTTTCAGGGCGCTGAATCCAAATATGCAGTTAAAAAACCATTTTAACTGCTAAAAATCAAGATTTAACCTCATTTCTTCCGCCGGATTCCGTCACCGGAATCTCCAAAAAATCACAATATAGACAACTCCGATATTAACCAATGTTTCTAGAAGAACCAATTCACTGCATCTGCTTGGAAATTCATGTTAAGTGGACTGTCAGTAATTAAATCCACTTAGCGGTCTAAAGCTGGTCTTACCTACAATGAAGCCTTGCTTTTAGTTGTGACTCTGTTTCTATTTCCATATCAATGATGTAATTACATGAGCCCGAGAGGTGAGAGAACCATCACCCACACAAAATGACTACAATGACGAAATCAGGCAGGCAATATGGATACTTGCAGCAAGAGAGGTGGATTATAGCGGGTGTCTTGCAAAAGGGTACACTGAGTTTTTCCATTAGCATTTTCAATTGTTGCATACTTGTTTTGTGTATTCTCTCGTTTGTTTTTGGCGTAGTCCATGGCTGTTTGAAGCAGGAGATGCAGTCTCTCTTGGTTTTTAAAGGCGGTTTACAAGATCCTGCCGGGCGTTTGGCTTCTTGGAATGTTTCTTTCAGCTGTTGCCTCTGGAATGGTATCTCCTGCAACAGACTGACCGGCCGTGTCGTTGCTATGGATTTGCATGAAAAGAGATTGAATGGTGTCTTGCGTCCAGCAGTACTGTTCAAGTTGAGGGCTTTGAAGTACTTGGATATTAGCTCCAACAATTTTACTGGCCTACCTATTCCTGCAGAACTGGGTCTTTTGAAAAACTTGAGATATCTCAATCTATCCACAGCAGGATTTGCAGGCTCCATTCCATGGGAACTCGGAAGTTTGTCTACCTTGGAAGTACTTGATCTCTCTTCCTCAGCTTCAATGTTGACAAGTCCCAGCTTATCATGGCTCACAAATCTGACGGCCTTGAAGGATCTCTCCCTCGACGGAGTCGATCTCTCAGCAACGTCGTCCACATGGGGACAATCAGTAAGTCGTCTTTCTCACCTCAGAAACCTCACGATGTCAAATTGTGGACTTACAGGTTCAATTCCCTCTTCCCTGCAGAATCTTACATACCTTGAAATTCTCCATCTAGATGGAAATACATTCCAGTCTGAATTCCCTAGTTGGTTGGCGACTATGACTAGTTTGGTTTCTCTGCAGATGACCAATGCAAGTCTAAATGGGTCTCTTCCGTTTGAAATTTCTCAGCTGCCTCGCCTAAGTAGGATTTCGTTGGGATATAATAAATTATCTGCCAATGTTTCCCAGATTTTTCAGGGCCAATGGAAGAACCTGACTTATTTCCAGATGCCAAACAACAGTTTGTATGGCCCTATACCAGCTTCCATAGGAAATTTATCATCTCTGGCTTTCCTACAACTGCACAGTAACAATATGAGGGGAACGATTCCGGAATCACTGGGCCTCCTACGCTCGCTCACCGTACTAGACCTGGGCTACAACCAATTGACGGGACCTATCCCATTATCTCTAGGATCGTTGCCTAAACTGATTAATATCAGTCTTACTAAAAATGCTTTGAGTGGAGCAGTCTCAGAGTCACACTTCCGCGGCCTGAAGAATCTAAAGTATCTCGACATCTCTGATAACAGATTAATTTTCAATATCACCCCCAACTGGACTCCTCCATTCCAGTTAGAGATGTTGAGATTATCTCAGTGTAAAATAGAGGGACCTCTTCCTCCTTTTGTGAAAACTCAACGTTCTTTGATGACATTGGATCTGTCCAATAACACCCTCAAGGGACAAATCCCCCCATGGCTGTGGAACCTTACTAGGCTTAAGAAGCTAATCCTATCGCACAATAAATTGGAAGGGCCAATACCATCTCAGCTGTATACGTGCACCTTTTTGAAGCAAGTAGAGCTACGGGACAATCAGTTGCATGGAAATCTTCCAAATCCCCCGCGCAGTTATGCTTCAGGCTTCCCTTGGGCACTTGATCTGTCAATTAATAACATTACAGGGCCAATCCCCTCAGAAATCTGCACGATGCTTCATACTTCAAGATTCTTATCTTTGGCGTCAAATAAGCTCAAGGGGCAGATTCCTCCTTGCATTTGTGAGCAATCAGTGTATCTAGAGGCTCTGGATCTTTCAGACAATAAGCTCTATGGGAAGTTGCTGCCCAATTTCAGTGATTGCTCTTCCCTCAAGGTATTAAACATAGCAAGTAATAATTTGGAGGGAGAGCTACCGGTGGAACTGGGAAAACTGAAGAAACTTCAGGTATTGCATATCAACAACAACAAGTTAAGTAGGAACGTTCCCTCGTCCCTGCGAGATTGCAAGATGTTGGAAGTTTTGGATTTGGGTGGAAACAATATATCGGGCAAAGTGCCTGACTGGATTGGGGATCTCTCGAAGCTTCGCATACTAGTTCTCAGATCAAATAACTTGGAAGGTGAGATACCATTTCAGATTGGGTACCTTCAGAAACTCCAAATTCTTGACCTTGCGAAAAACCATCTGTCCGGCTCGATACCACAGAGCCTCTCAAACTTAGCAACGTTGAGGAATAAAGTTTTGACAGGTTCGCGGTCTGATGAATTTAGGTACGGTAATTACTACAAGGAAGAAATTAACCTGGTGGTAAAGGGCCGGGAATGGACGTATAAATACATCCTCTATATTTTCACTTCTCTGGATCTCTCGGCGAACAGCCTAAGCGGTGACATCCCCAAGGGCATGGGGTATCTGAAGGGTTTACATTCATTGAACCTCTCGCATAATCAGCTTACGGGATTCATTCCGCAGGAACTTGGCGAAATAATAAATTTAGAAGCTTTAGATATGTCATGCAACCGGTTATCCGGAAGAATACCTGAAACATTTGTAGCCCTGAACTCCCTGGGCTATTTAAACCTATCCAATAATAATCTGTCCGGTAGGATTCCAGCAGTACGTCATTTGGACACTTTTGGGGCATCTTCATTCTGGGGTAATCCGGATCTTTGTGGATTCCCACTTCAGAAATACTGCAGCGACCATACTTCTCCGAGTGAAGGAGAGGACGAGGACGGTGAGCAAAGTCTGAATTGGTGGGATTCATGGGAAGGTGGAATGGGAATGGGATGTGTGATTGTCTGGGGAAGTGTGACGGGAGCGATGGTTTTAAGTAGACGATTAAGGACAAGATACTGGCAGTTCGTAGATAGCATTGTGAACTTCTTCCTGTAAACATTTGTATCTGTATTACTTAAGTGGGAATATATTACTGAATTTAAAATACAGAGAAATTTGAAATGGGTATTTTTTTTAATATAGGTTTTATTAGGTACTTTATTTGAAGTGGATGAAGATTAAACAGTGTATCTATTAGATTTAAGAATATTAGGTATTTATTGCAAAGTATCATGTCGAAGAGGTTTGATTTTGAAGTCAAACATGGTTGTAATCAAATTCCAAAAAAAATGAGTTATGCGAAGTCTTACATGGAGGAGAAATGTTTGAAGGTTGTCATGAGTTTTAAGACATGAAAAAGTTAATAGTTATGGGAAAGGAGGGCCATGGAGAAATCAATAGGTATATTTGGTTAATGGACAATTGAAGAAAAAAGATCTTGTCTTGTCAAGGAACCACACTTGCTAGTTCAAAACACATCGATAAATGAAATTTGATGTGATTTTTGCAGGAAAATCTTCTCAATAAAAATGTAAGAGTTATTAAATAGGATAAATAAAACACAAAAATATCAATTAAATTTGAAAGTCTATACAGTTTGAATGACACAAATAAATTTGAAAGTCTATACAATTTGAAACACTTGCTGGTTCAAAACACATCGATAAATGAAATTTGATGTGATTTTTGCAGGAAAATCTTCTCAATAAAAATGATAAAACACAAAAATATCAATTAAATTTGAAAGTCTATACAGTTTGAATGGCACAAATAAATTTGAAAGTCTATACAATTTGAATGGCACAAGATTTGAACCATCGATAAATGAAATTTGATGTGATTTTTGCAGGAAAATCTTTTCAATAAAAATGATAAAACACAAAAATATCAATTAAATTTGAAAGTCTATACAGTTTGAATGGCACAAATAAATTTGAAAGTCTATACAATTTGAATGGCACAAGATTTGAACCCAAGACTGCCACAAGATTTGAACCCAAGACTTCCAATTTGGTGGGACATCATTTCCACAACTATTGCCAATTGAGCTACCCTAAGTGGACAAAAGGGCCCTAATTTTGAAAATTAAATATTAGAAAAAGATTTTTTATTTTTATTTATTATTATTTATATTTATTTTTTTTAATTTGGCAAATTAAAAAAATATAAAAGGTGCCAATTGAGCTACCCTAAGTGGAAAAAAAAGGCCCTAATTTTGAAAATTAAATATTAGAAAAGTTTTAAGTTTTGTTTTTTTTTTTTTTTTTTTTTTTTTTTTTAATATATAATTTGGCAAAGTAAAAAATATAAAAGGAAAAGTTAAAAATGAAGTAAAAGGAATTCAAACAAACTTTAAAAAAGACTAGACAAGTAGGAGGAAAATTGAATTTCAAAGATATTAAGGGTTGATTATAGATTAGGGGCAATATCAAAATTAAGTCTTGTTCAAACAACTTTTTTAATGACTCATCTAGAATTACAGGGAGAATACAATTATTAGCATGCGTAAGATGCATGCAAATGATAGCTACATTGCATGCACTGCACTGGTATACATACTAATTAATTACGAAGTATATTTAAGTGAAAGATGGGTGAATTAAATGCAAATATTAAATATTGTGTTAATGAAAACATCATATGTTATTAATAATAAAAAATAATGTAGGTGTAGAGAAATATTGTTTTAATAATATTGTAAATAGTATATAAATATAATGTTTAAAATACGATTAATAAATACATTATAATATTTGATTAGAAGTTAGAGACAAAACATCATAATAATAAAAGAAATATAAAAAAAATAAAATCACATAAATAAAAGTTATAGTTTCAATAAACAAATCCAAACCGTATATTTATCTATAGCATAGAAAAATTTAAGGTCCCAAGGCCACCCAAGGAACCTTATTGAGCGTTCCAAGAAATCTTAATGAAGCATTCATCCCTTCCTAATCAGTGCAATCACTATGTCAGAAGGAAACGTTAAATAGTTAATTAATTTATATAAAAATCCCATGTGTTAGGGAGTGGTGACTTCCTCTGAGTTTATTATCAAGAGATATTTTATGAAAAGTTGGTGGGATTTTTCGTGAGGGAAGGAACCTCTTGGATAAAGAGAGAGGAACAAAATTAAGAGGAGGTTTTTGGGTTTAGAGACAGGAGATGGAAGAGAAAGAGAGTTGTGAGAGATTGTGGAGAAACTAGTCTAAGGGACGAGCCTGAGGATCTAGATTTAATTGATAGTTTAGAAACTTGAGCACTCATCTTGGGATTTTGGGCACGAGGGCCAGAAGTCTTTGATCTCGAAGTCCTTTAGATTTGTGCAATAGAAAGGTTGATCTTAGATAGGTAGGGAGGAATCAATTGGTTTGATAACTATTGTAGAGGACTCTGATTTTCCAAAAAGCAACGTCAACTAGGGATCAACATAAAACAAGAGAACTAGGTATGTACTTATATTTAATTTATTAAATTTATGAAAAAAAATTATTTCCCTAATTGAAATGTAATTTTAGGACCATTACACATGGTAGCAAAGCCAATTTTTAACTCTTTTGGACCTTATAGGCCCATAATTTTTTTCTTGAAAACCCTAAAACCTTTGAAATCGAGGTTTGCAAAGACATTGCTTTGACTAGGAAATTTCACTATTTGTCTTTGCATTAAAAATCTCAATATCTGCAACAAACACGTAAATATGCTTCTTCCTTCCAATGTCGTCAGATTTAAAATCTCCCTAAGCCTTCTATGCTAGAATAACAATCATTGTTTGAATACCCCATTTTACGGTTTTGGTTTCGAGGGCGAAAACTATACTTGACATTTGCTATACCTTATGCATCCTCCTTATATGTTATTTATGATACCAGTCAATCAAAATTGGCATATGCATTGACCTCAACTCGTAACCACGATAACCCTATTGTATTTGTGAATCCCACATGGTCTTGATGTAGGAAAGACATTTGCTATTCACCTCTCCTGCAACCTAATTTCCCATGGACTGTGACTCGACACTATCAAAACAACTTCTATTCGTATAATAATTTCCTCTAAGAATTACACCAAGAACAATTTTGTTTAAATGAGATTTTGATTATGCTGAAAATGGGGATACCTATTATTCCCCTCTTTGTGTTGTCAATCCTTCTCATATTGAGTGCCATGAAATGGATGGACCAGCTTTGTGCATAATGGAAGAGAAGAAAAAATTTGACTCTTAAAATTGTTAAGAGAGGTCACGCTATGATTCCAGTACAATTACGAAATGGAGGGAGGGTCTTCCTGAAGCTTCAAGTATACACATTCTTGAACGAGCGACCTATCATAAGTAAGACATTCAACTATCCCTCATAGTCTTAGTTAAGGCATTCAACTCTTTCCCTATAATCTTGGTTAAGGCATTCATCTCTTTCCCTCATAATCTTAGTTTCTAATTTCTTTTGAGAGTGATAAACATATCTTAATTTTGTCATACTCTCTCGTAATTTTCATGTGTCAAGAATCGTATGCTCTTGTAATTCTCATACATCAATAATTGTATCAAACACAAGGAGGTAACTTATAGGAAAGATGGATAGTGATTCACACATGCCTAATCTTGTTTAGGCATCCTCGAATTAATTTTATATTTTTCAAATTAATTTTATATTTCCATGTTTGATCTGGATTTAAACAAGAACGCAACAAAATATAGAGATAACCATATACACAAGGATGCAACAGAAATAATACTTCATTTCAATAATGTAAAATACTGAAATATGCTTACAAACAAAAATGGAAATAAAACAACTAAGGCGATGGTAGCTTATCTCTGAGAAGCGATGTGGCGGGTACATGCCTCTGAACTGTGCTAAATGAGGCTCGAAGGCCTATTTATTGTTGAGAAACAATGGAAAACCATAAACATCCAAAAACCTAACCCTAGAAGATGAAACGCCAAACTAGGTGTTGGACAAGGAATGGGGAAATGCTGAGCTCAAATGCATTGTCTCCCACAGCCTTGGTAATGGTGTAAAGACCATAACATAGTGGTCTAAGTTTCTGATAGGCTTCAGTAAGGCATTCCTTTTACAAATGCAACTAGATTTTGTCACCAACTTAAAACTTGTGTGGCACCCGATGTTGATCATGTCGCTACTTGTGCTTCGCATTTGATTTCTCCAGAATGTCATGGACCTGCTGGTGAATATGCTGGATGTGCTCAATGAAGCTATTTGCCTCATTTGTTTTAGACTGGACATAAGTTGAATCTACGTGAGTAGCTACAACTTTCATGGCCACATTAATGGGACATAGTGGCTAGAACCCCAAGCCCACCTGAAAAGGGTTATGGCGAGTCAAGTTGTGGAGAGCCCAGTTGTAGCTACGTTGAACATAGGGGAGGCTCTCATCCCATGTGCGTGGAAGCTTTCAGTTGTACATGCGCAAAATGTGTACGATCTCCTGTTGACAACCTCTATATAGCCATCAATTTTAGGATGGAAGGTTGTGGACTTAGTGAGTTTGGTGTCAAGCATCGACTAGAGATTGGACCAAAATGTACTGAGGAACCTGCGGTAGAAGTTGGAAAGACCTAGAAAGTTGCGGAGCTCTGTCAGATTGGTTGGAGATGGCCAATCTCGAATGACTTGGATCTTGGATGGATCCACATGTGCCCCATGTTCATCAATAATTTATCTTAGATATTGAACCTAGGTCATGCCAAAAGTGCATTTCTCCAAATTGGCACATAACTTGTGTTGCCACAATGTTTGGATAACTTGTCAAATGTGGTGGAGGTGATCTTCCCAACTCTGGTTGAAGATCAGGATGTCATCCAAGTATACCACTACAAATGAGTTGGTGAATGGCTACAAGATGTAATCCATTAGCCTCATGAAGGTTGCAGTATCATTCATCAATTCGAAAGTCATCACCAACCATTCGAATGGGCCCTCCTTGGCTTTGAAGGCAATCTTCCACACATCAGAGGGTTCGATTGGTACCTGGTGATATCCTGACTTCAAATCGATCTTGCTGAAATATTTTGCCCCTTCAATTGGTCCAAGAGGTCATCAATCCATGGGATCGAGTACCTATTACAGACAGTGATCCCATTCAACGCCCAATAGTCAATACAGAGTCTCCAAGTCCCATCCTTCTTATGTACGAACGCAATCAAGCTCCCTTAGGGCGATGCAATTGGACGGATGTGACCTTTCTGCTACAGCTCCTGACTCTGCCTCTTGATTTCATCATTCTCCATAATGGAGTGCCGATAGATTGGTCCATTGGGCAACGGTGCACTTGGGGTCAAATTGATGGAGTGCTTGACCTGACAATGCAGAGGAGCCTCTACGGGGAAGGTGAAGATGTCCTCATACTCCTTCATGACCTTTTCCATCTATAGTTGTTGTGCGGAGGGGCCCTGTCTAGAGGTCGTGGCCACCGTCTTCTTCTTTCCTTTAGGGCATATCATCAGGTAAACAAATTTCCTGGTTTTGGAAATGAGCTTACTGCATTGTTTTGTAGTAATCAAAGAGATGGTAGTAGGCGATACTACCTCGATATCCTGTACAACTTAGTTCCCAAAGTAACAATAATAGCACTACGCCTTGATTCATACGCAGCATGTCGCTTCCACAAGTATGGTTGTCCTAGTAATACATCACAAACTTCAAGGGGAGCAATGTCACACAATACCTCATCTGTCAAGGGCCTGATGTTGTATGGAAGGTGACACTACCGGCTCATGTGAAGATCCTGTCCTTGGTGAAGCCACCTAATGGTGTATGGTTGTGGATGTGTTCTAGTCGGTAAGCCTAGCCACTTCACGAGCTTTGCCGAAATGAGGTTCTTTTACTCCCGATGTCAATAGTGAACTGTAGTGGGGAGCCCTTTACCCACATTTGAGAGTGGAAGAGATGCTCCTCCTCCTTTGGATCTTCGGGTTCCTCCTTTTGGATCTTCGTGGAGGCAACAATGGCGTTGGGCTCCACATCAATAATCTGCTTCCCTTTGTCATTCCCCTTGTCGCGTTCTGACTCAGAGTCGGAACCTGCATCCGATTCTAAAACCTTTAGCTCAGCCACGAGTGACTTCTTGGCTCAACACTCACTTATGTTGTGAGTGGAGCTCTTATGAAACTCACACCACTTTACCGTGTCCTTTTTTGGCTTCATAGTGTTGTTCTTTGCTTGTAGCTTTGGCGGGTTGTCTTGAGCCACCCCACCTTAGCTTTGTCCTTTGTTCTGCAGTTTGGGGGCACCTTTCCCTTGCTTCGGATTCGCAAATCCAAAGTCTCGCTTCTTCTATATAAAAATTTTCTTGACCTTTACGGCATATCGGTATGTAGTGCTGAGTGAGGAGATGCTCAGGAAAATTCTATTTCTTCGTGGACGTAATTGTGCAAGCAGTCACAGTATTTGAGTACCAAATGTTGTTCTAAACCCTTTTTACCCAACTTTGTGCGAAGGGTATGGAAAATATTGGTGAACTCTGGCACGTCTTGGTCCCTTCCCTATCGCAACATGGTCCACTTTATGTATTGATCCTCATAGCTTCCGACAGGGTAGTACTGCTCCTTGATTGCATCCCAGAATGAATTCCAAGTGGGTGCAGCCGAAAATAGTGAGCCTGTACATTCATCCTTATGCTCGCATTAGGTTTCCCACTAGTCCTTGATGTGGAAAGCTGCTTTGAGAAGAGCAAAAATAATCTTTTCCCGACTAGAAAAATCATGAACAGAAAAATAACCCTGTAGCAAATTTAACCATTTATCGACAACATCTACATCTATTTGACCCTCGAATATGGGGATTTTAAAACTAACTTTTACCTTAAACGGTGTGGCATTTCTAGAGTAGCTGTTGGAAGCTGATGCATCGCCCTTGGGTAGCCGCTGAAGGATCTGGGAAAATTTGTCCATCATCGCGTTCCTTTGTCGCTCAAGGACTTCTTTGAGCTAGATTTTGATAGGA
This sequence comes from Pinus taeda, assembly GCA_000404065.3. Classification (NCBI taxonomy): domain Eukaryota; kingdom Viridiplantae; phylum Streptophyta; class Pinopsida; order Pinales; family Pinaceae; genus Pinus; species Pinus taeda. Next base: position 128,099 of record APFE030576433.1, on the reverse strand, counting down.
TCTCCTACCCCCTCCTCTTTCTTTTCATCCACCATGGGAGGCCATCGGGATTTCCGAGGCTGGTCTTGCAATGGTTCGACTAGTTCAAGCCCTAACTCCTTATATCTCAACCTCATTGGGGACATGCAAAGAAAAACAGAGAAAAAAATCAAATCGCTCTGATACCACTAATCCGGCTTTAAATAAGAACGCAAAAAAATACAAAGATAACCATATACACAAAGATGCAATGGAAATAATACTTCATTTCATTAATGTAAAATACTGAAATATGTTTACAAATAGAAATGGAAATAAATGAGCTAGGGAGATGGTAGCTTATCTCTGAGAAGAGATGTGGTGGCTACATGCCTCTGAACTGTGCTACAATGAGGCTCGAAGGCCTATTTATTATTGAGAAACAATGGAAAACCCTAAACATCCAAAAACCTAACCCTAGAAGATGAAACGCCAAACCATGGGCCCCGTTTGGGTAAATTCGTACATCAACTTTCTGGGGTTGTAACTTTGGCATATGATCTCTGTTTGACGTGCACAATATCTCGTTAGAAATATCTATCTAAGAACTGCAAATTTGGGAAGAGGAACATCAGTCCATGGACCCATGTTGCTCTCAGTTTTCTCAAAAAACATCGTTTAGGGCCTCAAAACGGCTCCGGAAGTTTAGGGCCAGAAAAACTACTAAAAATAGTAAATTGTGCTACAATTAAGGAAACTAAAAAGTTGAAAGAAATAATGGTGGGGGTCCAAGTGGACTTGGTAGGTGCCACCAATATCCACCCGGATCATTCCTCCCCCCTTAGGAAGCAATGGCCCCCATTGTGTTGAGTTCCTCCATGAGATGAGGAAACTTCTGCTGAACTTGGTCCCTGGTGAGCCACTTGCCTTGGTGAAGGAGTTGGCCTACTTTGACAACTCAATACAATTGGATATTCTACTAGCAAGTGTGCTTGATCTGTGTGTCCATGATTCGATCTGTTGCAGCTTGTTCCATGCAATATGGATTTAACTCTATGGGTGTGAGCTATTCTGCAATGTCAGATGCGTCTAGTAATGGTGGAAAGTATGGCCGAAGGCGGTCCACATTGAACACTGGATGCAGGCCAAGGAATGGGGGAATGCTAAGCTCAAATGCATTGTCTCCCAAGGCCTTGGTAATGGTGTAAAGACCATATCGGAGTGGTCTAAGTTTCTGATAGGATCCGGTAAGGCACTTCTTTTACAAATGCAACTAGACTTTCTTGCCCACCTAAAACTTGTGTGGCACTTGATGTTGATCATGTCGCTACTTGTACTTGGAATTTGATTTCTCTAGAATGTCATGGACCTACTGGTGAATATGTTCGATGTGCTCAATGAAGTTGTTTGCCTTATCTATTTCGGACTAGACATGAGTCAAATCTGCGTGAGTAGTTGCAACTAGCATGGCCACATCAGTGGTACATAGTGGCTAGAATCCCAAGCACACCTGAAAAGGGCTATGGCGAGTCGAGCTGTGGAGAGACAGGTTGTAGTTGTGTTGAAAATAGGGGAGGCTCTCATCCCATGTGTGTGCATGCTTTGAGTTGTACATGCACAAAATGTGTATGATCATCCTGTTGACAACCTCTGTCTGGCCATCAGTTTGAGGATGGAACGCTGTGGACTTAGTGAGTTTGGTGTCGAGCATCGAATAGAGTCTGGACCAAAATGTACTGAGGAACCTGCAGTAGAAGTTGGAAATACCTAGAAAGCTACGGAGCTCTGCTAGAGTGGTTGGAGATGGCCAATATCGAATGACTTGGATCTTGGATGGATCCACATGCACCCCTTGTTCATCAATAATGTATCCCACATACTGAACCTGGGTCATTCCAAAAGTGCATTTCTTCAAATTGGTACATGAATTTTTTTGCCACAGTGTTTGGAGAAATTGTCGGATGTGGTGGAGGTGCTCTTCCCAACTCTGGCTGAAGATCAGGATGTCATCCAAGTATACCACTACAAATGAGTTGGTGAATGGCTGCAAGATGTCATCCATTAGCCTCATGAAGGTGGTAGGAGGATTCATCAAGCTGAAAGGCATCACCAAACATTTGAACAGGCCCTCCTTGGCTTTGAAGGCAGTCTTCCACACATCGGAGGGTTCGATTAGTACCTAGTGAATCAATCTTGTTGAAATATTTTACCTACTTGAGTTTGTCCAAGAGGTCATCAATCTGTGGTATTGGGTACCTATTACAGACAGTGATATTGTTTAGTGCCCAATAGTCAATATAGAGTCTCCAAGTCCCATCCTTCTTCTGTACTAACACGATCGGGATCCCACAGGGCGATAAACTTGGACGGATGTGACCTTTCTACAACAGCTCCTGAATCTGCCTCTTGATTTCATCATTCTCCATAATAGAGCATCGATAGATTGGTCCATTGGGCAAAGGCGCACTTAGGGTCAAATCGATGGAGTGCTTGACTTGACCATGAAGAGGAACCCCTTTGAGGGAGGTGAAGATGTCCTCGTACTCCTCCACAACCTTATCAATCTATAGTTGTTGTGCGGAGGGGCCTTGCTTAGAGGTCGTGGCTACTGTCTTCTTCTTTCATTGAGGGTGTATCATCAAGAAAACAAATTTCCTGGATTTGGAAACGAGCTTACTGCATTGTTTTGACGTAATTAAAGAGATGGCAGTAAGCGGTACTACCTCTGGTATCCTATACAACTTAGTTCCCAAAGTAGCAATAACAACATGGGGCCTTGATTCATACACAACATGTTGCTTCCACAAGTATGGTTGTCCTAGTAATACATCACAAACTTCAAGGGGAGCAATGTCACACAATACCTCATCCGTGAAGGGCTTGATGTTGTATGGAAGGTGACACAACCAACTCACGTGAAGATCCCGTCCTTGGTGAAGCCACTCGATGGTGTATGGTTGTGGATGTGCTATGGTCGATAAGCCCAACCACTTCACGACCTTTGCCAAGATGAGGTTCTTTTGGCTCCTACTGTTGATAGTGAACTGTAGTAGGGAGCCCTTTACCCACATTTGGGAGTGGAAGAGATGCTCCTCCTCCTCTATATCTTTGGGTTCCTCCTTCCGGATCTTCATGGTGGCAACAATGGCATTGGGCTCCAGTGACTGCTTGGCCTGACACTCACTTGCATTTTAAGTGGAGCTCTTATGGAACTCACACCATTTTGTCATGTCCTTTTTAGGCTTCGCGACGTTGTTCTTTTCTTACAGCTTTGGTGGGTTGTCTTGGGCCACCCCACCTTGGCTTTGTCCTTTGTTCTGTGGTTTGGTGGCACCTTTCCCTTGCTTTGGATTCATAGATCCAAAGTATCGCTTCTTCTATTTAAAATTTTTCTTGACCCTGACAGCATATTGGTATGCAGTGCTGAGCAAGGAGATGTTCAGGAATTCTATTCTTCCTGGATGTACTTGTGCAGGAAGCTACAATATTTGAGTACCAAATGTTGCTCCAAATCCTTGATACCCAACTCTGTGTGAAGGGTATGGAAAATATTGATGAACTTCGGCATGTCTTGGTCCCTTCCCTGCCACAACGTGGCCCACTTTATGTATTAATCCTCATAGCTTCCAATAGGGTAGTTCTTCTCCTTGATGGCATCCCGGAATGAATTCCAAGTGGGTGTGGCCGAAAATAGTGAGCCTGTACTTTCATCCTTATGCTCGCAGTAGGTTTCCTACCAGTCCTTGATGTGGGGGGTTGCTTTGAGAAGAGTGAAAATAATCTTTTCCCGACTGGAAAAATCATGAACAGAAAAATAACTCTCTATCCAATTTAACCATTTATCGACAACATCTCTGTCTATCTGACCCTCGAATATGGGGATTACAAAATTAACTTGTACCTTAAATGGTGTGGCATTTCCAAAGTAGTTTTTGGAAGCTGATGCATCGCCCTGGGTAGCCACTGAAGGATCTGGTTAAAGTTGTCCATCATTGCATTCCTTTGTCACTCAAGGGCTTCTTCGAGCAAGATTTTGATAGGATCTCCTGGCTCCTCATATTTCTTTTCATCTTGCATGGGAGGCCATCGAGATTTGTGAGGCTGGTTTGACAAAGTTTCGACCAGTTCAAGCCCTAACTCCTTATATCCCGACCTCGTTGGGGACTTGCAACGAAAAACAGAGAAAAAAAGCAGACCTCTCTGATACCACTGATCCGGATTTAAACAAGAACGCAAAAAATACAGAGATAACCATATACACAAAGATGCAGTGGAAATAATACTTCGTTTCATTAATGTAAAATATTGAAATATGCTTACAAACAAAAATGGAAATAAACTAGCTAGGGAAATGGTAGCTTATCTCTAAGAAGAGATGTGGCGGCTACATGCCTCTGACATGTGTTAAAATGGGGCTCAAAGGCCTATGAAACGCCAAATTGTGGACCCCGTTTGGGTAAATTGATATATTTACTTCCCGGTGTCATAACTTTGGTACACAATCTCTGTTTGACGTGCACAATATCTTGTTAGAAAGATCTATCCGAGAACTACAAATTTGGGAAGAGAAACATTAGTCCATGGACCCATGTTGATCCTACTTTTCCCAAAAAACGTCGTTTAGGGCCTCAAAACGGATTTGGAAGTTCAGGACCCGAAAAATTGCTAAAAATAGTAAACTGTGCTACAATTAAGGAAACTGAAAATTTGAAAGAAACAATGGTGGGGGTCCAAGTGGACTTGGTAGGTGGCCACAAATATCCACCTGGATCATTCCTCCCCACTTAGGAAGTAATGGTCCCCATTGCGTTGAGTTCCTCCATGAGATGAGAAAACTTCTGCTGAACTTGGTCCCTGGTGAGCCACCTGCCCTCGTGTAGGGGTTGGCCTGCTTTGACAACTCGATACAATTGAATATTCTACTGGCGAGTGTGCTTGATTTGAGTGTTCATAATTCGATCAGTTGCAACTTGTTCCATGCAATCTAGATTTAACTTTGTGGGTATGAGTTGTTCTACAATGTCAGATGTGTTTAGTAATGGTGGAAAGTATGGCTGAAGGCGGTCCACATAGAACACTCGGTGCAGGCCAAGGAATGTGGGAATGCTGAGCTCAAATGCATTGTCTCCCACAACCTTGGTAATGGTGTAAGGACCATATCGGAGTGGTCTGAGTTTTTGATAGTCTATGATAAGGTGTTACTTTTACAAATGCAACCAGACTTTGTTACCCACCTGAAACTTGTGTGTCACACGATGTTGATCATGTTGCTACTTGTACTTGACATTTGATTTCTCTAGAATGTCATGGACCTACTAGCGAATATGTTGGATGTGCTCAATGAAGCTGTTTTCCTTATCTATTTCGGACTGGACATGAACCGAATCTATGTAAGTAACTGCAACTAGCATGGCCACATCAATGGGACATAGTGGCTGGAACCCCAAGCCCACCTAAAAAGGGATGTGGCCAGTCAAGTTGTGGAGAGCTCGGTTATAGCTATGTTGAACATAGGGGAGGCCCTCGTCCCATGTGCGTGGATGCTTTGAGTTGTACATGCGCATAATGTGTACGATCATCCTATTGACAACCTCTGTCTGGCCATCAGTTTTGAGGATGGAAGGCTTCGGACTTAGTGACTTTGGTGTTGAGCATCGACCAAAGACTGGATCAAAATGTACTGAGGAACCTACGGTAGAAGTTGGAAAGACCTAGAAAGTTGCGGATCTTTGTCAGAGTGGTTGGAGATGCCCAATCTCAAATGACTTGGATCTTGGATGGATCCACATGCACCCCCTATTCATCAATAATGTATCCCAAATACTGAACCTAGGTCATGCCAAAAGTGAATTTCTTCAAATTGGCACATAACTTGTGTTGCCGTAGTGTTTGGAGAACCTTTCAGATGTGGTGGAGGTGCTCTTCCCAACTCTAACTGAAGATCAGGATGTCATCCATGTTTACCACTACAAATGAGTTGGTGAATGGCCACAAGATGTCATCCATTAGCCTCATGAAGGTTGCAGGAGCATTTGCCAATCCGAAAGGCATCACCAACCATTCGAACATTCCCTCCTTGGCTTTGAAGGAAGTCATCCACACATCAGAGGGTTCGATTGGTACCTGGTGATATACTAACTTCAAATCAATCTTGCTGAAATATTTCCCCCCTTCAGTTGGTCCAAGAGGTCATCAATCCGTGGGATCAGGTACCTATTACAAACAATGATCTTGTTTAGTGCCCTATAGTCAATACAGAGTCTCCAAGTCCCATCCCTATTCTGTACCAACATGATCGGGCTCCCACAGGGTGATGAACTTGGACGGATTTGAGCTTTCTACAGTAGCTCCTGAATCTGCCTCTTGAATTTCATCATTCTCCATAAAGGAACACCGATGGATTGGTCCATTGGGAAATGAAACACCTTGGGTCAAATCGATGGAGTGCTTGACCTGACAGTCCAGAGGAACCCTTGTGAAGGAGGTGAATATGTCCTCATACTCCTCCACGACCATGTCCATCTGTAGTTGTTGTGCAGAGGGGCCCTATCTGGACGTCGTGGCCATCATATTCTTCTTTCCTTGAGGGCATATCATCAGGAAAACAAATTTCCTGGTTTTGGAAACAAGCTTACTACATTGTTTTGCAGTAATCAAAGAGATGGCAGTAGGCCGGGCTACCTCCGGTATCCTGTACAAATTAGTTCGCAAAGTAACAATAACAACACGAAACCTTGATCATACATAGCATGTCGCTTCCACAAGTATGGTTGTCCTAGTAATACATCACAAAATTCAAGGGGAGCAGTGTCACCCAATACCTCATTCATGAAGGGCTTGATGTTGTATGGAAGGCAACACTGCCGGCTCACGAGAAGATCTTGTCCTTGGTGAAGCCACCTAATGGTGCATGGTTGTGGATGTGCTATGGTCAGTAAGCCCAGTTGCTTCAGGACCTCTACTGAAATGAGGTTCTTTTGGCCCCCGCTGTTGATAGTGAACTGTAGCGGGGAGCCCTTTAACCACATCTGGGAATGGAAGAGACGCTCCTCCTCCTCTGGATCTTCGGGTTATTCCTTTTGGATCTTCATGTGGCAACGGTGGCATTGGGCCCCACATCGATAATCTGCTTCCCTTTGTCATTCCACTTGTTAGGTTCTGACTCAGAGTTGGAACCTGCCTCTGATTCTGAAACCTTTAGCTCAACCACCAGTGACTGCTTGGCCAAACACTCACTTGTGTTGTGAGTGGAGATCTTATGGAACTCACACCACTTTCTCGTGTCCTTTTTCGTCTTTATGGCGCTTTTCTTTGCTTGCAGCTTTGGGGGGTTGTCTTGGGCCACCCCACCTTGGCTTTGTCCTTTGTTCTGTGGTTTGGAGGCACCTTTCCCTCGCTTCAAATTCGCAGATCCAAAGTCTCGCTTCTTCTGTTTAAACTTTTGCTCAACCCTAACGTTATATCAGTATGTAGTGTCAAGCGAGGATATATTCAGGAATTCTATTTCTTCCTGGATGTACTTTTGCAGGCAGCCACAATGTTTGATTACCAAATGCTGCTCTGAGTCCTTGATACCCAACTTTGTGCGAAGGGTAAGGAAAATATTGGTGAACTCCGACACGTCTTGGTCCCTTCCCTGCTACAACATGATCCACTTTATGTATTGATCCTCATAGCTTCCGACAGGGTAGTACTGCTCCTTGATGGCATCCCGAAATGAATTCCAAGTGTGTGTAGCTGAAAATAGTGAGATTGTACTTTCATGCTTATGCTCATGGTAGGTTTCCCTCCAATCCTTGACATGGGGGGCTTCCTTGAGAAGAGAGAAAATAATATTTTCCTGACTGCAAAGATCATGAACCAAAAAATAACACTCTAGCAGATTTAACCATTTATCAACGACATCTGCATCTATGACCCTCGAATATGGGGATTTCAAAATTAACTTGTACCTTAAATGATGTGGCATTTCTAGAGTAGCTGTTGGAAGCTGATGTGTCGCCCCTATGTAGTTGTTGAAGGATCTAGGCAAAGTTGTCCATCATTGCGTTCCTTTGTCACTCAAGGGCTTCTTTGAGAAAGATTTTGATAGGATCTCCTACCCCATCATCTTTCTTTTCATCTGCCATGGGAGGCCGTTGGGATTTGCGAGGCTGGTCTTGTAAAGGTTTGACCAGTTCAAGCCCTAAATGCTTATATCCCGACCTCGTAGGGGACATGCAAAGAAAAACAGAGAGAAAAAGCAGACCGCTCTGATACCACTGATTCAGATTTAAACAGGAACACAAAAAAATACAGAGATAACCATATACACAAAGATGCAGCGGAAATAATACTTCATTGCATTAATGTAAAATACTGAAATATGCTTACAAACAAAAATGGAAATAAACCAGCTAGGGTGATGGTAGCTTATCTCTGAGAAGAGATGTGGTGGCTACATGCCTCTAAAATGTGTTACAATGAGGCTCAAAGGTCTATTTATTGTTGAGAAACAATTGAAAACCCTAAACATCCAAAAACCTAACCCTAGAAGATGAAATGCCAAATTGTGGGCTCGTTTTGGGTAAATTGGTACATCAACTTCCCGAGGTCATAGCTTTGGCATAGGATCTCCATTTGACGTGCATAGTATCTTGTTAGAAATATCTATCCCAGAAATACAACTTTGGGAAGAGAAACATCGGTCCATGACCCATGTTGCTCCCAGGTTTCCCAAAAAAAGTCATTTAGGGCCTCAAAACAACTTTGAAAGTCCAGGACCTGAAAAACTGTTAAAAATAGTAAACTGTGATACAATTAAGGAAACTAAAAAGCTAAAAGAAACAATGGTGGGGGTCCAAGTGGACTTTGCAGGTGGCCACCAATATCCACCTGGATCATTCCCCCCCCCCCTAGGAAGCAATGGCCCCCATTGCATTGATTTCCTCCATGAGATGAGGAAACTTCTGCTAAACATGGTCCCTAGTGAGCCACTTGCCATGATGAAGGAGTTGGCTTGCTTTGACAACTCGATACAATTGGATATTCTATTGGCGAGTGTGCTTGATCTATGTGTCCATGATCCGATCAGTTGTAGATTGTTCCATGCAGTCTGGATTTAACCCTGTGGGTGTGAGCTATTCTGCAATGTCCGATGTGTCTAGTAATGGTGGAAAGTATGGCCAAAGGCGGTCCACATTGAACACTGGGTGTAAACCAAGGAAAGGGGGAATGCTGAGCTCAAATGCATTGTCTCCCACAACCTTGGTAATGGTGTAAGGACCATATCGGAGTGGTCTAAGTTTTTGATAGGCTTCGATAAGGCATTCCTTTTGTAAATGCAACCAAACTTTGTCGCCCACCTGAAACTTGTGTGGCACCCAATGTTGATCATGTCGCTGCTTGTACTTGCCATTTGATTTCTCTAGAATGTCATGGACCTACTGGTGAATATGTTGGATGTGCTCAATGAATTTGTTTTCCTTATCTAATTCGTACTAGACATGAGTTGAATCTCCGTGAATAGCTGCAACTGGCATGGCCACATCAATGGGACATAGTGCCTGGAATATCAAGCCCACCTTAAAAGGGTTGTGGCTAGTTGAGTAGTGGAGAGCCCAGTTGTAGCTGTGTTGAACATAGCAGAGGCTCTCTTCCCATGTGTGTGGATGCTTTGAGTTGTACATGCGCATAATGTGTGTGATCATCCTATTGACAACCTCTGTCTGGCCATTAGTTTGAGGATGGAAGGCTGTGGACTTAGTGAGTTTGGTGTCGAGCATTGACCAGAGACTGGACCAAAATGTACTAAGGAACCTGCGGTAGAAGTTAGCAAGACCTAGAAAGCTACGAAGCTATGTTAGAGTGGTTGGATATGACCAATCTAGAATGACTTGGACCTTGGATAGATCCACATGTACCCCCTGTTCATCAATAATGTATCCTAGATACTAAACCTAGGTCATGCCAAAAACGCATTTCTCCAAATTGGCACATAACTTGTGTTGCCGTAGTGTTTGAAGAATCTTCCGAATGTGGTGGAGGTGCTCTTCCCAAATTTGGCTGAAGATCAGGATGTCATCCAAGTATACCACTACAAATGAGTTGGTGAATGGCCGCAAGATGTCATCCATTAGCCTCATTAAGGTTGCAGGAGAATTCGTCAGTTCGAAAGGCATCACCAACCATTCAAACATGCCCTCCTTGGCTTTGAAGGTAGTCTTCCACACATCGGTGGTTCGATTGGTACCTGGTGATATACTAACTTCAAATTGATCTTGCTAAAATATTTTTCCCCCTTCAGTTGGTCCAAGAGGTCATCAATCCGCAGGATTCGGTACCTATTACAAACAATGATCTTGTTCAACACTCGATAGTCAATACAGACTCTCCAAGTCCCATCCTTCTTCTGTACCAAGACGATCGGGCTCCCACAGGGTGATGAAATTGGATGAATGTGACCTTTCTGCAGCAGCTCCTGAATTTTCCTCTTGATTTCATCATTCTCTAGAACAGAGCGCAAATAGATTGATCCATTGGGTAATGGCACACCTGGGGTCAAATCGATGGAGTGCTTGACCTGACAGTGTAGAGGAACCCCTGCGGGGGAGGTGAAGATGTCCTCGTACTCCTCCATGACCTTGTCCATTTGTAGTTGTCATGTGGAGGGGCCCTGTCTGGAGGTCATGGCCACCATATTCTTCTTTCCTTGAGGGCATATCATCGGGAAAAAAAATTTCTCTGTTTTGGAAATGAGCTTACCGCATTATTTTGCAATAATCAAAGAGATGGTGGCAGGTGGTGCTACATCTAGTATCCTATACAACTTACTTCCAAAATTAACAATAACAGCATGTGGCCTTGATCATACACATCATGTCGCTTCCACAAGTATTGTTGTCTTAGTAATACATCACAAAATTCAAGAGGAGAAATGTCACAAAATACCTCATCCATGAAGGGCTTGAGGTTGTATGGAAGTCAAGACTGCCGGCTCATGTGAAGATCCCGTCCTTGGTGAAGCCACCCATTGGTGTATGGTTGTGGATGTGTTGTGGTCAGTAAGCCCAGCCGCTTCACAACCTCTCCCGAAATGAGGTTCTTTTGGCTCCTACTGTCGATAGTGAACTATAGCGGGGAACCCTTTACCCACATTTGGGAGTGGAAGAGACGCTCCTCCTCCGCTGGATCTTCATGTTCCTCCTTCCGGATCTTCATGGTGGCAACGGTGGCGTTGTGCTCTGCATCGATAATCTATTTCCCTTTATCATTCCCCTTGTCGGGTTCTGACTTAGAGTCAGAACCTGCATTTGATTCTGAAACCTTTAGCTCAGCCACCAGTGACTGCTTGGCTTGACACTCACTTGTGTTGTGAGTGGAGCTCTTATGGAACTCACACCACTTTCCTGTGTCCTTTTTCGTCTTCGCGGCGCTATTCTTTGCTTGCAGCTTTGGCGGGTTGTCTTGGGCAGCCCCACCTTGGCTTTGTCCTTTGTTCTGCGGTTTGGGGGCACCTTTCTCTTGCTTCGGATTCACAAATCCAAAGTCTCGCTTCTTCTGTTTAAACTTTTGCTCGACCCTGATGACATATCAATATGGAGTGCTGGGCGAGGAGATGTATAGGAATTATATTTCTTCCTCGATGTACTTATGTAGGAAGCCACGTTATTTGTGTACCAAATGCTGCTCTGAATCCTTGATACCCAACTTTGTATGAAGGGTATGGAAAATATTGGTGAACTCTGGCATGTCTTGGTCCCTTCCTTGCCACAGTGTGGTCCACTTTATGTATTGATCCTCATAGCTTCTGATAGGGTATTTCTGCTCCTTGATGGCATCCTGAAATGTATTGATCCTCATCCTTATGCTCGCGGTAGGTTTCCCACCAGTCCTTGAGGCGGGGGGCTGCTTTGAGAAGAGCGAAAATAATCTTTTCCCAACTGGAAAAATCATGAACAGAAAAATAACCCTCTAGCAGATATAACCATTTGTCGAAGACATTTGTGTCTATCTGACCCTCGAATATCATGATTTTAAAATTAACTTGTAGCTTAAATGGTGTGGCATTTCCATAGTAGTTGTTAGAAGTCGATGCGCCACCCCTGGGTAGCTGCTGAAGGATCTGGGCAAAGTTGTCCATCATTGTGTTCCTTTGTCACTTAAGGGCTTCTTTGAGAAAGATTTTGATAGGATATCCTACCCGCTTGTCTTCCTTTTCATCAGCCATGGGAGGCCGTCAAGATTTTCGAGGCTGGTCTTGCAAAGGTTCGACCAGTTCAAGCCATAACTCCTTATATCCCAACCTTGTTGGGGACATGCAAAGAAAAACAGAGAAAAAAAGCAGACTACTCTGATACCACTGATCCACATTTAAACAAGAACGCAACAAAATATGAAGATTACCATAAAGATGCAACATAAACAATACTTTATTTCATTAATGTAAAATATTGAAATATGCTTACAAATAGAAATGGAAATAAACCAGCTAGGGCGATGGTAGCTTATCTCCGAGAAGAGATGTGGTGGCTACATGCCTCTGAACTATGTTACAATGAGGCTCGAAGGCTTGTTTATTGTTGAGAAACATTTGAAAACCCTAAACATCCAAAAACCTAACCCTAGAAGATGAAACACCAAACTGTGGGCCCTATTTGGGTAAATTGGTACATCAACTTCCTAGGGTCGTAAATTTGGTATAGGATCTCTATTTGACGCACACTGTATCTCGTTAGAAAGTTCTATCCGAGAAATACAACTTTGGGAAGAGAAACATCAGTCCATGGACCCATGTTGCTCTGAGTTTTCCCCAAAAACGTCGTTTAGGGCCTCAAAACGGTTCCAAAAGTTCAGGACCCGAAAAATTGCTAAAAATAGTAAATTGTGCTACAATTAGGAAACTAAAAAGATGAAAGAAATAATGGAGGGGGTCCAAGTGGACTTGGCAGGTGGCCACCAATATCCACCTGGATCAATGTTGAACGTAGCACATGCTAGATCTTCTACAATGGAAACCATAGCAACTTTCTCATATTCTAACCATGCTAAGTACAAATCTACAATTACCTTCATTCTTGAAAAAAATGTTTCAATCTAGAGTTTCAAAGAGAGGCCATAACTTTACCTCCAAGACTCTCTCTCTCTCTCTCTCTCTTCTATTTCTCAATATTTGTGTTATTAAATTATTTAATTTTTTGTATTGTTAAGACATAACATAATGGTTTTCCCCTTTTCTCTTGGTAGTTTCTACATCTTCATGTGCATATGGCTCACCGATCCCCATTGTGTTAAGAACACACCATTCTATACTCCTTTGTGGTTAATTCGTGGTTATTTTTATTGACATAAAGATCTTCATATATTTTTGCTACTTCTCTTAACCTATGTGCGGTAATATTTTTCATCATAGTAATTTTCATCTAAGAAATTTATGTTGTTTATGCTCGGGCATGTGATAGCCATCTCTCGGCCAACTATCTACCCATGAAAGAAATTTTCATTATTTATTTTGCCTCCACATCCGCATAGACGTTCCCCAGCCATCTCTCTAGTTCTTGTGGCCCGAGACCAGTTCTTGTTTATTAAAGTGTGAGTTTTTCATTAAGACACACCACCTTTAAGAAATTTGTTATGCTCACAAAAGTCAATAAGTGAGTCGAATATTTATGTCAAAAGAAAGAGGAGCCATCAGATATATATATATATATATATATATATATATATAATAATAATATATATATATATATTATATATATATATATATAGAGAGAGAGAGAGAGAGAGAGAGAGAGAGAGAGACACACACACACACACAAGGTTTTTGTAATAAACAAAAATACAAAGTTTTGGCTCCAGTTGTTAATTTTCCACTTTTTTATGTTGTTAAAATTACTTTTAGCTGAATTCTTAACTTAAATTAGCAATCAAATCAATCTTCTAGTAATCAATAGAAATTCTAGATAGAACAATAAATGCATTAGAGAATATAATATAATGAAGAGCAATAACAAAAGACACTGGAATTGGTCAAAGATCAGGGAAAAAATCCATAAGGGGGAAACCATTTCAAATTATTCTTTTTATGAGATTGTCATAAAATGTTCAACAATAATGATCTAATTCACCAATCAAGAGTCAAGGTTAATCCTTTGACTATCCAAAAAAACTAACCAAACAATATCCAAGAGATGAGCCCAATAGTCAAATAAGATCAAAGTCAAAGTCTCCAAAATTGACCCAAGTTTGCAATCAACAATTAAAATATGCAGTCAATAGTCAACAATAGTTTAGGTCATAGTCGTAGGGACCCATTGACCATCAGTGCAATTGTAGCCCTCCAACCATAGGGAGCACCTATCAAGTGAGTGGTTGTCACTAAGATTTCCTTGTTCCAATCTTGTAGTTCCATAACAAATTCTTATTAAATTTGCACCCGTGAGCTCGAACCCTACAATTTCAGACCCATACTAACTAATTTTAGACCTGTACAAACCAAACAAAAGAAGAGATAGAAGAATATGCTTAATAATGATATCCAAATGAGGATGACTTATCTTGTATTTAAAATCTTCCAGGGGTGCCCAATTTCTCTTTAAAGTCGAACTAAAATTTTGTGCACATGTGGTTTTTCACATTAAAAATACATTTTTCCTTAACCTAATTGAATTCTTCCAAGGGCCAAGAGTGGTCTTTCTTGATGAGGAATGTTATCCAAAGGATGGAATTCATCCTTGAGCTACGAAATTGACACTCCCTCTCAGAAAGAGAGAAATTACTGATTGCAACATGTGTCCCATCTAAAATATCTTGTCACCCTCAAGCCAAATGTCATCTTTTCTCATGTCTTCTCATATGTTGAATACTCTCAAACTAAAAGAAGAAGAATTGGGCATTATAGGGGAGCTAAAGCTACTACCCTCTATCTAATAATCTTCATAGGGGAGTATAAAATTAACCTACATCATAGGGAGCCCAAATAAACCCTCTATCAATATGCAATATTGACTTACCAGAATGACTAGGATCACACTCTGTCCTATTGACCTGGGACAATAGGCGAGATATAGTCAAGGAATACACTATGTCATATCATCTAGCGGCAATAGGTGAAATCGATTTGATGATCACACTGTATCCTATTGCTTGTTGATCCTTGATTGAGACCCTTAAGAGTCAATTTGCATAACACCTACATCCAAGACTTGAGCAAGATCTAATTACCACATGGGCAAGGATACACACCCTATCTCAAGTCACCTCAACCCTTTGTCCAGACGGGGAGGTCCAATCCCAACAAGATTTTCTTGTGGGTAGGATTCCAACTTAGGCATTCAAAATGAAAATAGGCAAGATCAACTTATGACAAGGGTAAGGATACACACCCTATTATATTTTATAGAGTTACCTCAACCCCATGAGACTTTACTTCTACATTCCCACCCTAGGAGCTCAATAGGGGGGAAGAGCATGCTCAGTGTTCTTGATCAGTTGGTACCATTACGCAAGAGGGTCACATCCATCAGTCCAAGTTTCTCTATCAAGACCAAGAAATTCCCTTCCGGTGAAGCCTTGGTGAGAATATTTTCTATCTTCTCATCAGTTGAAATATGATAGGCTTATTGCAATATGCTTGGACATATCTCAATATGCTTGGGTTTATCATGAAATACAAGATTCTCTGTCAATCAAATCCCACTCTTGTTGTCTCGATATATGATTGTTGTATCTAAAACCCGATCAAACAACTCTCCAAAGATCTTTCTCAACCAAACTGCCTCGTAACAACCATGCTAGCAACAATGTACTCTACCTCTGTCATGCTGAATGATACATAATTTTATTTCCTTCTCATCCAAGATATCATCATAGGTCCCAATCTAAAGCAACACCCTGATGTGTTGTTCCTATCAATAAAATTTCTAGCCCAGTCAACATCAATGTAACTGTGAAGTTGTACATATTTGGCAGTATATCTCAGACCAAGTTTAATCATCCTAAGTAAATATCTTAGACATCGCTTGGTAACAACCCAGTGTGCATGAAGTGGATTAGTGATGAATTGACTCAAATTGTTCACTACAAAGCATATATTTGGATGGGTGTTGACAAGAAACACCAATTCCTCAATAAATTTTCAATACTCATAATGATTTTCCAAATCAAGTCCAACAACATCTCTCGATAGTTTCTTGAAGTTCATCTCCATTGGTGTAGTCAAAGACTTGCATTCTACCATTCCAAATCTTTCCAACAGCTTCACAACATATTTTCCTTGAGAAAGGAAAATATCTCTCAGTCTATATTGCACGTCCAGTCACAAAAAGTAATGCATCATACCAAGATCCTTCATTTCAAATTCAGTGGCTAGCTCCCTCTTACTCTTGAGTATCAAGGGAATATTACTAGTCAAGAATAATTCGTCAACATATAAAACAAAAGTCAAAGGCATACATTGGATCACTTTGAAGTATAGGTTTAGTTCGACACTACTTCTCATGAATCCAAGATTCACTAGGTAACTATCAATAAGAGCATACTAGGCTTTGGGAGGTTGCTCCAAGCCATATAATGCTTTCTTCAACTTGTAGACATGATTCTTCTTGTCCTTGACTTCAAAACCCTAAGTATTCTCAACATATACTTATTCATGTAGTATGGCATGAAGAAATGTTGTACTTACATCCATATAGTGAAGAGTCTATCCCTGACTAGCAACAAGGACAATGACTGATATAATTGTAGTGTAGTGGGCAATGACAACAAATATGTCATCATAATATTCTCCCTCTTTCTAGGAGAAACCTAAGGCCATGAACCTTGCTTTGTCCTTCTCAATGCTTCCATCAAACCCATGATTTATCTTGTATAACCATTTTGAATTTATGATAGACTTTCCTTTAGGTCTTGGAATGATATCCCATACATTATTCTTCATAATCGATTCATACTCTTCGAACATGAAATCCTTCCAAACCTACTCTTTCATTACTTCTTCAAAAGAAGGTGATTCAACTTGTATGATGGAGCTCATTGTTACAATGTATCTGTGGTAGCCACATGGCTTCTTGCTTTCCTTGAAGGACCTTTTGGCAGAAACATATCTTTCAACATCCTGTAATGTATCTCAAAGCCACAATGGTCTCTTCCTAGTAGGGGGATAACTTGGAGGAGGATAAAAGGGGTCCATAGGCTTCACAGGATTATCATCAACCTCTTTCTCTAGATTAGGCATAGAGGGACCTTCTAGTATGTCCATATCATCACTTTTCTTCTTAGGAAGAGGTAAAGGAATGCCTATCGCTTTTCCAAGGGCAACATCTTCATCAAAATTACATCCCTATTAAACTAAATATTCCTTTCACTATATCTAGAACTATATATATATATAAATATATATATTAAATGATTTAGGGTTTTCACAATATCCAAAAAATGTACCTTTCTTTCCAACGGCTTCCATCTTGTTCCTCATTCCCTTCAACACATGGAAATATGCGGTGCACCCAAATATCCTGAGATGTCCAATGTTGGGTTTCACACTTTCGAATACTTCTTCAAGAGTTTTTTTATCCAAAGCTTGATCAAGAACCCTATTTTGTACATAGACCGTTGTATTTGTAGCTTCACCCCAAAGGAAATTCAACAAATTTTGATCTTTCAACATAGCTTGGGAAACTTCCATGATGAACCAATTCTTTCTTTCAACAACTCCATTTTGTTTGGGGTTATAAGGTACAATATTTTCTTTCTTGGTTCCATCTTGCTTGCAAAATTCAATGAACTCATTTGACGTATATTCTTCACCATTGTCAGACCTAAAGACCTTGATATTCTTTCCGGTTTGATTCTCTATTGCTTCCTTTAATTCCTTGAACACATTGAAAGCCTCATCCTTATGCTTCATGTATTATATCCATGTCTTCCTAGAGTATTCATCAATAAAGATTATGTAGTAGACATGTCCACTAATAGAGTGCATTGTCATGGCTTTGCATATGTCAGAGTGAATGAGTTGAAGAATAGCATCAGTATTGGTCTTGCGAGAGGGGAATGGTCCCCTTTTCTTCTTTCCACTGGCACATCTTGTACATACTCCATCATGACTAGCTTGAACATTAGGCATCCTAGAGACTAAATTCTTCAATTTTGGTAATATTTCATAATGTATATGTGCGAGCCTTTAGTGCCATAGCTCACTTGATGATTGGTGTCGTGTACCATTTCGAGCAGAGGTCTACCATTGACTCTATAGAGTCCTTCAATTATATATCTATTGTAGTGGCTACAAAACCCTCCAAAATTTTTGCCTGTACTCAAATTTTGGAGCCTACTATGGAACCTGTGATCAATTGTTCTTTTCACTTATTGGTAAGCTGATGATCTCAAGCTCCCCTTTCTGATCTTAAGATTCATTCACACTTTTATATTTCTAGAGTATGTATCATCTTTGGGGATGGCGATTATCGGTTGCTATGCAAAGGGAAGTTTTTTTTCTTCAAGGGGAAATCTACCCAGCCT
The DNA here is from genome assembly GCA_000404065.3 of Pinus taeda. Classification (NCBI taxonomy): domain Eukaryota; kingdom Viridiplantae; phylum Streptophyta; class Pinopsida; order Pinales; family Pinaceae; genus Pinus; species Pinus taeda. The sequence goes on along the minus strand of APFE030576433.1, from coordinate 109,643 downwards.
CCCTTAGCATTCGAAACTATGTAGTGGTTTCCTCTAGTGTCATTCCCTCAGCCGAAACCCATTGTCTCAAGAAAATGTGTAGTTTTGTCCCTCAGCTGCCTAATCTGCCTTGCATCATGAAATTGTGCAGATGTGTCCTTTGAGGACCTCATCCCGCAGTATTTCCTTACATCCCAAAATTGCACAGTTTTTTCCCCAGCTTCTCAATCTACCTTGCACCTTGAAATTGCATGGATGTGTCCTCCCAACGCCTCATCCAACAACATTCACTACCCACTGAAACTGTACAGATGTGTCTCTCAGTAATCACAATAAGGATGACATGCTATAGGACTCTTAAGGAGTTGAAGAGGAATATAAGAAGACCAAGGAACCCAAGGTATGATATAATATTGAAACAGCATGAAGACTCCATCTAATGCATAACCCTTTGGAGGGTAGGTATGAAAAACGAAGCACAACTTTTGAAATACACCTCTTAGTGTGGCTTGAAGGAATACTTATCATTGTCATATCATTCTATCTTCAATGAAGTGCATGGTTGCAAGCACTGAAAAGAATTCCATGTGTTTCCTCTACACGTCTTTCTCCCTTTCGCTTGTTGGATTGATTGTCATCTTTTGACATGTTTGGTTGTTATGTCATGTTTGTGAGTCATTTTGGTGACCATGAAGGTTGGTATTTATGTATGTTGGTCTTCATAGCCATGTGAACACCTATCGCATTCATACACAAAGTTGTAAGCATTGTCACGCAAGTGTTGTAACAGTCACCCAAAGGTCTATCCCAAGTGTCACACTTGTCACTTTCATCTCTAGACATTCCCATAGAGGGTCATGCTTTGATTTTTTGTTCTAGTGGTCAGTGTTGTCATGTTGTTGAAGTATGCTAAGTTTTTGATCACAATGTCTAAGTTCTCACAAGTTCACTTGCCTCTCAGACTTAGGTATTTTCCTATAAATCTCTCCGACTAAACAACCCCACTTTACTGGACCCCAACTAAGCTGCACTATGTAGTCTCATCCCTCAGTGGTGCTACTCTACTGCCTGGATTTATATAGTGCTTGAGGTTGTCCTCTGGGTCAATTTCACTATGAAATACGAAGGTCAGAAGCCTGTCTTTCTTCCCATAACTGCACAAAAAATACCTAAAGGCCCGACCTGGACTACACACTTTGCAAGATTAGTCATCAAGCCTCCTTCCTGCTTTCTAGAACCCCGCATTACGCAGAGAACTAAGCCTGCACTGCTCCTAGAAACTGTTAGAGGCGTCCTTTGAGTGACCTCCCTCAGCTGAGACTCACTACTCTCAAAAACTATGCAGAAATGTCCTTTGGTCTCTCTATTGTCCTACCTTGTCTTCCCTCTGGAAACTGCACAGAGGTGTCCCTCAGGGTCCCACCTTGTAGGTGTCACTAGTGACCTCAACTACCCAATCCTGCCTCCTAGTGATGACTGTGTAGTTTTTCGTGACAGTGTAGACTATTCCCCAAAGTTCCTCAGCCAAGCCTGAACTACGATCTCTAAAGTCTCAGTGGCTACTGCATCTTCCTGTCAATTGGAACTGCATTGCGAAGTTGTTGGGCCCTCTTCTCAACCTATCATCTATCCCAAGCCCAGATCATGGAAAACAATGCACACATCTTAGATAAGGAGGTTTTGGATTAAATTGCAGGAACATGTACACTGATGGATCATGGCAAGATGAAAAATGAGATGAAGAAGGAGCGAACATGCTAGAAGACTTACTTGCATTTGGATGGATGAGAAAAGCTCAAGTGAAAGGAACACATTCACAGAACCATATTGCAAGACCAAGACCATTGAAGATCCCGCAACATCAAGCTATGCAAAGGAGAAGACAAAGCACACCCGAGAGTACACCCATTGCTTAGCAGTGTAGCATCTTGACATGGCCACCACAGCTAGGCAATACATGTCAGCAGTGTCATGTCAAGTTGTGTCATGCGTTTTCAAGGTCGCATCACTATTATGGTCCATATATGTTGTAATTGAAAGTAATGTAAAGTGGATGACTAATTGACACACACATGAAGATGAAGAGTCATGTCAGCTGAAAAGTCATAGAAAGTTGAATGGTCATGACGGTGGTCCAAGAGTCACAAGGGTCAAGCATCACCCTTGGCTATATATACCCTTCCCCTTATATGAGCAAGGACTTTTCACCTTGGCTCCTCCCACATAGCCTTGAGAGTGGACAACCATTTCTCTGAGGAGTAAGGAGTGGCTCTAATGTCCCACTACTGGGACTAGTGATGTATGGTGTACAGATGTGTCTTAGGACTTTCGCTCACTTCAAAAGCCTATTAAGGCCAACACGTTTTCGTGCATGTTTTGTGGATGCTTGTAAGATTATTCTTTTGGCATTTGTAATGCATGTTTGTTTCAGCTGTACTAAGATAGTTGAACTAATTCGATTGTTTTAATACTTAAATTTTGTTAGGAATGTGCTGTATTGGTTATCACCATTGTCTCACCCCTGTGGACTACTCTGCAGGATACTAGACAAACCATCCTTGTGTATTGATTATCACCGTTGTCACATCCTTGTGGACTACTCCGTAGGATACTCAACATACCATCTTTGTGTTCTAGTTACAATGACCGTCGCATCCATGTGGACTACTTCACAAGATACTTGACATACCATCTTTGTGTTCTGGTTACAATGACTGTCACATCCATGTGGACTACTCCGCTGGGTGGTTTACGTGTTGTCCCCTTCACCTCAATTTTTAATGATCATCACATCTGTGTGGACTACTACACTGGGTGGTGTACGTGTTATCCCATGCACTTTGGTTTTAATGACTGCTGCATCCACTGTGGACTATTCCGCTGGATGTCGGATAGACCTTTCTGGTTCATGTGTTTCTCTTCCTAGGTGGTACTATTACCTCTCACTTATAGGCTCACTTTACTCTCCTCCTTTGCAGTAAGAGAATTGAGACACAAGTTACATTAAGCACTCATCAGGCACACTTTCCTTGCTATTTGAAGATACCAGCACAATGATCTCATGTGCTGACAACTAGAGCCAAGGCATATCTCTAAGTATATGGAAATCGTGCTTTTATACTGGATGGGACTCCTACACCAAATGGTGTGAGGTCTAGTTGGGACTTCATACAGGGGAAATCTCCTTAATGTTAGCAGCTCCAACACCATAAAAAATATCCCTAGGTAAAAGCATCCCTCATGTGAGATTCCATAGGCCAATTGAGGACTTTTCCTTTTATGAAAGTTACTCTCATACCTTTTTCTTCCAAGGTAGAAATAGATACCAGGTTCTTTTTTAATCCTAGAACATACATCACATCATGAAGAAGAACATATTCACTAGATTCCAAATGAAATTTGTCAAAACCAAAACCCTTCACGAGATGAGTAGTATTGTCTCCAAGAATTATTTTCAAATTTATCTCCCTCTCAACTAGGTTTGAGAGGACTTCCCAATATCTAGAGAAATGACTAGATGCCCCACTATCTACCAAACAACCATCATACGAATCCTAAGGAGAAGAACTAGAAAGAGAGGAAATGAGAATATATTCAGATTGATTAACAACTACATTATTTTCATCCTTCGAGTTCATTGACCTCTTTTGAGGATGATGGCCTTCTTCTTAATCATCCTATGTATATATTTTTCTTCTATCATCCCTTCTTCTTCTATCATCTCTTCTTCTTCTATCATCTCTTCTTCTTTGATAATATCCTCTTATTCGATCATTGAACATGTTATTGTTAAAGACTCAGTTGTTGTTGTAGTTGGATCTTGAATCATTTCTCTTTTCTTGGCAATCTTGAGCATAGTGACCATGCTTGTGGCAGTTAAAGCATTCAATTCTACTTCCTCTTATCTTGGAGTCCTTTGAATCAGGGGGAGACTTTATTGAACCTGATGGTATTCCTTTTCCTTTCTTTTTCTTGTCTTGAGTAACAAATGCGGAGGGCTCTCCTTCTTCATGCTTGTGAATTATTCCTCTGGAAATCATCTTGGCTTCTTCTTGAGTGCCTTTACCAAAGACCCCATCAAATATTGGAAGAACATTATTGGTGCTTAGAGTAGTAATGAAGGTTTCCTAAATAGGAGGAATACCTTGAAACCTCACCACCACCATATCTCTATCAAATATGTGTCCACCAACATATTTCAATTGATCCCTTAGGTAGGATACTCTTGTGATATAGGATTTCATGGATTCCCCCTTGTTCATCGTCATCTCTTTGAGTTGATTTTTCAAAAAGAGTATGTGATTCAAGTTCTTGACTTCATACATCCCCACCATCTTGTCATAAATATCCTTAGACTTCTTTAAGCTACCAGCATAAACAAGCAAATGATCTTGCAAACCATCAATGGTAATTTTCTTAGATTTGAGGTCACCATTATTGTACCTATATTTGATAGTAGCAACATCATTCACCAAAGGCTCAGGTACCTTTCCTCGCACATATTCCAAAACATCATTGTCATCTAGTATAACTTCCAACTTGATTTTCCAAGAAACAAAGTTATATGAGTCATCCAACTTCTCATTATTCTTGAAGTAAAGTAGACATCCTGACCAAATCAAATAGGCTCCTTCAACTTCTTTCAATAATGAATTATCTTGTCTCTTGTCTCCTTATGCCTATATTCACCTTGGATATGATACCATGCTAATTTCCACTATTTTTTGGTGTTACAATTACTTTTAGCCCAATTATTAACTTCAATTAGCAATCAAATCAATCTTCCAGTAACCAATAGCAATTGTAGATAAAATAGTAAATGCAATAGACAATAGAATACAATCAAGAGAAATAACAAAAGACATTGGAATTGGTCAAAGACTGGGGAAAACCCTTTCAAATTATTCTTCTTATTATATTTTCATAAAATGTTTAGAAAAGAGAGTACAATGATCCAATTCAACAATCAAGATTCAAGATCAATCCTTTGACTATCCAAAAAAACCAACCAAACAATATCTAAGAGATTAGTTAAACAGTCAAATCAAATCATAGTCAAAGTCTCCAAAACTTATCCAAGTCTACAACCAATGGTGAAAATATGCAGTCAACAGTCAACAATACTTTAGGTCATAACTACAGGGACCTAGTGACCATCAGTGGTTGTAGCCCTCCAGCCGCAAGGAGCACCTACTAAGTGATAAGTTGTAGTCGATATTTCCTTGTTCCAAAAATGGGGCTTCAAAATGAATTCTTTTTTTTCATGCATAAACTCGGACCCTACAATTTTGGACTTGTACGAACCGATTTCAGACATGTACAAACAAAACCAAAGAAGAGAGAGAGAAAAATATGCTAGATAATGATATCAAAATGAGGATGACTTGTCTTATATTTATATTTTTCTATGGGGTGCCCCAATTTCTCTTTAAAGTCAACTTGAACTTTTATGCACATGTAGATTTTCACATTAAAAATACAATTTTCCTTAACCAAATTTAATTCTTCCAATGGTTAGGAGGGCTTGATGAGGAAGGTTGTCTAAAGGAAAGAATTTTCCCATGCTTCCCAAATTAACACAAGTAAAGAGGTAATATTATTTAACATAAAAGTATAACATACAAACATGATCTATGGGTCATATACAATAATTCATGTGATATATTTATTTCTCTTTTAATTCAATAATGCATATGTGTGTTAAATTTCTTTCTCCTTTATTCATTTTCTCACCACATAAGAGGAGGCAGTCATAAAACCACAACCAAAGGTCTTGAATCACACAGTTGAGACTTGATTATTTTCTTCATCCACTTTGATTCATAATTTTGTAGCATCACCATAAGCCGGAGCTCCCACCTCACCGGTCCTAACATTGGGTCCACTCTTTTCGAAGGATCATGTGTTGTGTTGGTTATTGTAATGATCCACCACTCTCTCATGATACCATCTTCTATCATTATTCCATATTTTTGGGGCAACGACTATTTGTTGAAATTGAGGAATTTCTTTCTATTCTAATTTTTAACATCCCTACTTTCTAATATTTTAAAAATAAAATTAAATATTTTTTTTATTACTTCTTCTGGATAACATATGGCCTATTTGTTCAAGTTTTGGAATTCTTTTTCTATTCTTACAAGGCAATTCTTAAAAATGACATTGTCGACATAGACCATAATTTTATGTGTCGATTCTAAAAGACGCCATACATCAAAATAAAATTATGGAATTATAAAACTTAGTACTTTGCATCTATCAAACTAATGCATTTATCAAAATAGAACTATGGAACTTTGACTTGAAAGACAAGTTTTAATTGAATATATGATAATTTAATCAATGAGTTCGGAAAATAAAATACAAATATAATTTAATGGCTACCTATCTTTTTCTCAATTAGTTTTTTTTTTTTTTTTTTCCAATTTGTATGACTAGAGATATTCACTGCTATATCCTTTTACTTTAATAATTTATAACAAATATGTTCTATAAGTATCTTTTAAAGTTGATGCCCGAATTCATAAGGTGGGTTGTTCATTGTATCTGGAATATGTTATAATAAAAATATACAAGTGTAACTAAGCTGTAATCCCACCCACTTGAAGAATGTGAAAATTCTATGCTTATGAAAAACATATATCATGTGATAGTTGAACATAAATATATGTGGCATACAACTTTAATACATATCAAAATAATTTTATACACCGTACATGTTTCAAACATGTAAATATATATTATAGATAAATAAACATGTAAATATATATTATAGATAAATATACTTTTTGGACTTTACAATGTCTTTAAGTAAAATAATGGAATAGGCGCACTGCAAACTGAGTACTATATCACCAACTAAAACTACTAGTCATTTTTAAGAAATCACAAGTGATTATTGGTAGGAAATGAGCATTATAGAGAAAGGGAATGTGATAAGATCTCAACTGACAATGATTTTTCTCTCTTTGTAAAAGAGAACAAAGAAATCACAAAGTGGACGGAGTAATGTAAGTATAAAAACAAACAAGACGTTTGCGGAGCAACAAGTCCGTGCCCAGAATACCCAGAGCAAACGTTGCTATGATGCCAAGAGCAAAGACTGTCACAATTGCCGCGGCAGCTCACCCTGATGAACTAATGCGTTATGTACATTGCTTGCTGCCAACACTGTTTGTTTAGTGGTGCTGGGCGAAGAAAGAAAGGAACATTGTAACATAGTGGATTGGCTGAACCAAACAATAAAAGCTATACCACCTGATTTAAAGACATACCTCGCATCAACAACTATGAGTTCAAGCCAAAGAAAGGGTGAAACGTCCCAGCATCGAACTAAAAATCAATCATAACAATCAATCATAATGCCTTGACAACATATTTTGGATAGTTCTGCAGAGTCTCATAGCTCGTCTCGTCCAGGAATTGAACCATAAGATTACCGAAAGCATTGAATCTTTCTTACAGAGAAATTTAGAGAAATAGCATTTTGTCGTGTTACATCATGCATGTTTCAGCACCCAACGTGTATCTCTCACAACTAGGAAGAGAACAATGGATTTTTTTCTTCATAAAATGAAGTTATTCTACATTGTCGTATTATGAAATGGAAGTGCTTTTAAGATTAATATTATGAGATGAGAGCCTCAATTAAGATTCTGAGCCAAAGTAAGAATTAAATATGGTAATGTTTTATAGACACGTGGTAAGATTATGAGTCAAAGTAAGAATTAAATATTGTAATGTTTTATAAACACGTGGCAGGAAAAATATTTTAAATGTGTTACGCGAATTAACAATCAATCAAAACTCTTTATTATTCAAGTGTAATAACAAAACTGTTGAGATTTTTCTGTTTTGTATAAGATAAGCAAAATCTCAGTAAATGACAACAATAGGAATCAGTTCCTAGATTAACTCTAGTTTGTTGGGAGGGAGTTAATGCATCCTAAATTTGAGTTGAGAGGATTTATGAGGCACTTAGATTCTCTTTGCTATATAACAGGCAACCATTCGGATTGTTTGGAGAGAGGGTGAGAGTTTGTGATGATTTAATTTTGTAATCCCCTGTTTGATTAATAAATTGCCGATGCCTATGTTGTGTGGATGTAGCTCAGATTGGTTGGGTGAACCACGTTAAAAGCTGTGTCTCCTGTGCTTGATGTTATTTGCTGAGTATTGATTTAATTTTGATGTGCATCTTAGCTCTAACAAGTGGTATCAGAGCTAATGTTGGAGGCGTGTTGGATTGCTGTCCAATCTGCGTGGAGATAGATGACAGCGCTGGTGCATGGAGGTCTGTTTGACACCTAAAGGTTGTTATATGCTCCATGATTGCTGCGTGGTTGGTGGAGCGCTGGTGTTTTCTACCTGCATGAAGATTGAAGGCAGTGCTGCATACAACGTGGAGGAGGAGCGTATTACAAACCTGCGTCTAACATTGCATTGTTGTCGGGTGCATATGACCTGCATGGAGTTTTGCTATAACTAGCTGCGTGGAGGTTGCCGTTGCGTGGATTATTGGTGGTGCTATATCCAATTCATTGTTGGTGCTGCCTGGAGTGTTGCATTCATCCAACCAATGTGCTGAAGTGTTGGTGATGTTGCTGGTGCGTGGCATCCATCCAACAGAAGTACTGGTGCACTCAGTGGAGGTATTTTAAATTCATCGCTGTGTTGAACATTGCAAGAGCTGTCCTCATTTCACTGCAAAATTGTGATGCCTAAATACCAACAGCTGCCCATTTTTTAAAAGCTAAATGCAGACCTTTGAAAAATTTTGGGGAGCCATGTTTTTTACATAAAAGTATTCGATTGTTTTTTTTTCACATAAAAGAATTCATTTTTTCTTTTAGTGAGGAAAATAACACAATGGACTTATAAGGAAGCACTTACCACTTACGTTGTTGCATTAAAATTTGGCTTGGACCATTAAGCATATGGACCATTAAGAACGCACCAACATTGGTGCATGGATTGAAAATTGGCTTTAATGGTTCAATGTTCGGGTCGTTTGGATAGAAATGGTAAATTGGTGCAAACAAACCAAGAAGTTTTGTTTTGAGATTATTTTTTTTTATTGCCCAATTTGCACAGTAAACAAACAAACAAAAAGTTTTTTTAAAAAGCAAAGGCATATAAGGCATAGGCAGTTTTTTAAATTGCTGGTCTTTAAAAGTTGGATTTTGGATATTATTGTGTCTTTTGGTTGATATAAGATGGCGAAAATTCAGAGTGCCCGGTTTGAAATTGAGAAGTTTAATGGCAAAAATAATTTTGAGATCTGGAAAGTAAAAATGCATGACTTGCTTGTCCAACAAGGCGTGGTAAAGGCATTGATGGGTAAATCCAAACAACCTTACAACATCATAGACGATGAGTGGGACGAGATGGATGAAAGAGCAGTAAGTGCTATTCGATTATGCCTGGCGGATGATGTTCTGTTTAATATCGTGTCGGAGTTAATAGCTGCTGGTTTGTGGACGAAACTGGAGAAACTGTACATGACCAAATCCTTAACCAATAGGATTCTCCTAAAGCGACAGTTGTATAGTTTGCGAATGAAGGAAGGTACATCGATCGCTGATCATTTAAATGCTTTTAATACTCTTCTTGTGCAATTACAAAGTATAGAAGTAAAAATTCCATCGGAGGATAAAGTTATTACTTTATTGTGCTCGTTTTCCGAGTCATGGGATCATTTTGTTACTTCTATAAGTCTTAGTTCATCATAAACTATTGAGTTTGATGATGTAGTTGCATCCTTATTATCGAAAGAAACAAGGAGGAAGTTGCATGCCGAAACCTCTACATCAGAAGCTATGATGGTTAGAGGTCGTTCGAAAGAAAGACACCCCAGGAAGCCGAGCAACTCACGTTCAAAGTCGAAAGGGAAGAAGAGTAAGCTAAAGTGTTGGTTTTGTGGCAAATCAGGGCTTTTAAAGAAGGACTACTGGAAGCGACAGCAGCAAACTTCAAAAGCAGATTCTTCGACAGAGAAGGAGGCAAATACGACAGATACAGGTTCAGCATCTAGTTCAGGTATGAGTGATGAAGTATTATCAGTTAATGTGTCAAATCATGGTCAACATTGGTTGTTAGATTCTGGTGCATCAAACCACATGTGTATCCATAAAGAATGGTTTAAGGAATGTAAATCAAATAGTGATGGAGTTGTGTACATGGGTAATGCTGTAACATGTAATATTGTTGGGATTGGGAGCATACAACTACAAATGTTTGATGGGACAACTAGAATATTAAATGATGTGAGGCATGTACCAGATTTAAGAAAAAACTTGATTTCATTAGGAGCACTTGATTCAAATGGATATAAGACTGTAATTTAAGGTGGAGTAATGAAAATTTACAAAAGTATTTTACTAGTTATGAAAGCTAATAAAGTAGGAAATCTATTTCAGTTAGAAGGAGGTACAGGGTCAGATTTTGTGTCTACTATGTCTGAACATGACAGTAGCTCCATTCACTTATGGCATCAAAGATTGGGGCATATGAGTGAAAGAGGGCTGAAAATTTTGGCTGATCGCAAGTTACTTCCAAATCTAAAGTCTGGAAAGCTAGATTTCTGTAAGCATTGTCTGTTTGGAAAACAAAGTAAATAAAAGTTTAAAAAAGACAAACATACTAGTAAAGGCATACTTGATTATATCCATTCAGATGTTTGGGGACCAGCCCCTACAACTTCATATGGTGGTTCGTCTTATTTTGTATCATTCATTGATGACTTTTCTAGGAAGGTTTGAGTCTACATGTTGAAAAGAAAGTCTGATGTTTTTTTAGTTTTCAAGCAGTTTAGAGCATTGGTAGAAAACAACACTGGTAGAACAATAAAATGTTTATGAACTGACAATGGTGGTGAGTTTACTTCCAAGGAGTTTGACAACTATTGCAAGGATGCAGGGATTGAGAGGCATAAGACCACGATTTATACTCCTCAGCAAAATGGAGTTGCTGAACGCATGAACATGACTCTTCTAGAGAGAGCAAGGAGTATGCTGAGTAACGTCGGGTTGCAAAAGGAGTTGTGGACAGAAGCAGTGGCAACAACGTGTTATTTGATAAACCGATCTCCATCGACAGTGATAAACTGCAAGATTCCGCAAGAGGTATGGAAAGGACACCCTTGTGACTATTCTAAACTCAGAGTGTTTGGTTGTGATGCATATGCTCTAGTGCCTAAACATCAGCGAACTAAGTTAGATCCAAAGTCTAAAAGGTATATCTTTGTTGGGTATGGTGTTGGAACAAAGGGATATAGATTGTGGGATCCTACTACCCGCAAAATCATCATCAACAGAGATGTAAAGTTTAATGAATCCTCTCTTGTACAGTTAGATGTAGATAGTAGATTGAAACAGGATGATGTCTCTGACTTTCAACACATTTAGTTTGATAGCATTTCTAATGATAGTCATGATGACCATAGTTCAGAAACTAGTCATGAACAGGTTTCAGAATTAGAATATGAACAGGGTTCAGGTTTAGATCATGAACAGGTCTCAGATACTGATCAGCAAGAAGTGCCTTCAGATGGTACTCAGCCAATGGAGGAAGTGCCAGAAACATCCTTAAGGAGGTCAACAAGAATCAAACGACCACCGAGAAGGTATGATGATTATGTTACTTCAGTTGCATTTACTGCTAATGACGATGAACCTCTGCGCTATCAGGAAGCAATAGAAGGTTCGAAAAGTGACAAGTGGAAAGCAGCCATGAAGGACGAAATGATGGCCTTGAGGAAGAACGACACATGGGATCTGGTTGAACTTCCAAAAGGTAGGAAAACTGTGGGGTGTAAATGGATCTTCAAGCTGAAATGAGGTGTGAATAATACGGAAGACAGGTACAAAGCGCGACTGGTTGCAAAAGGGTTTTCTCAGAAAGCCAGTATTGACTTTCATGAGATTTTTTCACCAGTGGTTAAAATTGTTTCAATTAGAATTGTGTTAGCATTAGTGGCTTTTCTTGATTTAGAGTTGTAGCAATTAGATGTTAAGACTGCATTTCTACATGGTAACTTAGATGAGGAAATATATATGGAACAACCGGAAAGGTTTGTTCAGCATCGCAATAAGAAATTTGTCTACAGGCTGAAGAAGTCATTATATGGCCTGAAGCAGTCGCCTCGGCAGTGGTATAAGAAGTTTGATTCTTTCATGTTGAGTCAGAAATATGTTAGAAGTGAATATGATCATTGTGTTTATTTTAAACAGTTGAATAATGGCATATTCATTATCTTGGTATTGTATGTTGACGATATGCTTTTAGCAAGCAAAAGCATAGAAGAAATCAACAGGTTGAAGGCTCAGATGGCAAGGACATTTGATATGAAAGATCTAGGAGCAGCAAGACAGATTTTGGGCATGGAGATTTTCAGAGACAGGAGCAATGGTAAGCTATGGCTATCACAACAAAAGTATATTGAGAAAATACTTTTGAGATTTGGTATGAATAATGTGAAGCCTGTGTCAGTCCCTTTAGCTTCCCATTTTAAGTTTTATTCGAGTTTATGTCCTAATACAGATGAAGAAAAGGATTATACGTCTCGAATTCCATATGCCAATGTAGTAGGGTGTTTAATGTATGCGATGGTTTGTACTTGACCAGATATTTCACATGCAGTTGGGGTTGTAAGCATGTACATGGCAAATCCGGGTAAAGAACACTGGTCAGCAGTGAAATGGGTGCTTCAATATTTGAGAGGCACAAGTAGTTATTGTATTACTTACAATAGGAGTAGTGAATTTGTTTGCGGATATGTTGATTCCGATTTTGCAGGTGACCTGGATAAGAGAAGGTCAACTTTAGGGTACGTCTTTACTCTTGCAGGTGGAGCTATCAGATGTATGTCAAAGCTACAAAAGATTGTTGCTTTATCCACTACTGAAGCAGAATACATTGCTGCTTCTCATGCTTGCAAAGAAGCGATTTGGTTGAAAGGTTTGTTTGGTGAATTTGGTAGGTTGCAGGACAGCATCAAGTTATTTTGTGACAGTCAAAGTGCAATACATTTGGCTAAGAATCCGGCCTATCATAGTAAATCAAAACATATACTGATCAAGTACCATTTTGTAAGACAGGTTACCATTGAAAGGGGAGTCTCTCTTGAAAAGGTGTATACAAAGGAGAATTGTGCAGACATGTTCACGAAACCAGTTTTGTTAGAGAAGTTACACTGGTGTTTGGCTTCTCTTGGCTTGCAGAAAAGATAAAATAATAATAACAAGGCATCAGGCTAATTGTTGTCAAGGTGGAGATTGTTGAGATTTTTCTATTTTGCATAAGATAAGCAAAATCTCAGTAAATGACAACAATAGGAATCAGTTCCTAGATTAGCTCAAGTTTGTTGGGAGGGAGTTAATGCATCCTAAATTTGAGTTGAGAGGATTTATGAGGCAGTTAGATTCTCTTTGCTATATAACAGGCAACCATTTGGATTGTTTGGAGAGAGGGTGAGAGTTTGTGGTGATTTAATTTTGTAATATCCTGTTTGATTAATAAATTGCCGATGCCTATGTTGTGTGGACGTAGCCCAGATTGGTTGGGTGAACCATGTTAAAAGCTGTGTCTCCTGTGCTTGATGTTATTTGCTGAGTATTGATTTAATTTTGCTGTGCATCTTAGCTCTAACAAAAACAATTGCATGGACTCTAGGTGTGGCTTGCCTCATTTTCCCGGGTCGTTTTGTTGCTGTTTTGTTTGCCTTAATCGAAGTATTTGGCTTTACGAACCAATGCCAATGGCCCATAACTAGAGCCAATGTATTTGGACTAGAAATCGTAGATGCTATAGATGGCGTCCCATCTGAGATTTTTCATCCAAAAAAATGGAATCTTGCGCAAGATTAATGGAAAGGACCTAGGGGAGGGTCGCCATTACCTGTGCGCCCTCCCCACCACGTCGCTAAACGCCATGTGAACACGCGTGAAAGCGGTACGACACCTGTCCACTATGGAGGTCCACGTGTTGGGCATCATGTCATAAACTAAAACCGAGTTTCCACGCCATTTCCTTCATTTGTTTGGGGTCATTGTTGCGATGTTCCATTTTCCCTTTGTCTTTCTGCGCGGGGCCGATTGTTGGCCGAAGCCCTCCACCGAAGATGGCACGGGACGACCCCAAAACCTGCGCTCTTCATCTGGTATGCAGGTGCTGATGTCCATGTTTGTTCAAGGTTTAGGGTTTATGGTTGGAACATTGCTTCTGGCTTTCTTGTGGTTTTCCGCTTGGATTTGTTGGTTGTTTTGGACCGTCAGTTGTTTAGGGTTTCTTTGGTGGTGGTCTTATTCTCAGTTTTTGTTGTTTGGGGAGGAGTTGGTTGCAATTTTACCAAGTTCAAGGTCGAAGGTCTTTTTTAAGAGGTAATTGCTTAATTTTCTATTCCGTGCTGGTTTTTTTGGTTGTTTTCTATTGTCTAATGGCTTTTTCTTCTCGTTGCAGGTGTGGATTTCTCTGTGTTTTTCAACACAAACAACTCTATTTGGATTTTTTGTAAACTTTCTATGGCAAGTTTTTGAGGGTTTAGGGTTATAGGGCTGCCATCCCTTTTTTTGTGGATATTTTGATGTTGTTTGTGGCTTTTCATGCTATTATTTGTGAAATATTGACTATTATCGTGCTTATTTGCTGTTGTCTGGGGCCGTCCCGTGCCATCTTCAATGGAGGGCTTCGCCCAACAACCGGCCTTGAGCAGAAAGACAAGGGGAAAATGGAACATCGCAGCAATGACCCCAAACAATCGCTCGAAACCCTACGTCCAGAGTCTTTCATGGTGATTGTTTTAGGTTGTACATCAGGTTGAAGGGGATCATGAAGAATGGTTGCTTTATGGATACATGTGTAGAAATGGTTTTTAGTTTTTACTAATTACTGTCTCTTATACCCCTTCAATGGCAACCATTTCTAGATTTCCTTTTTGCATGTTACACATTCTTGATGACCATCAACTTTATGGGAATTCCAACCAAATTATTCTCTGAACAACGCCTCCCCTGCTTCTTTATTGAGGTCCTTAGGGTTAGATGAATGCCTTGATATGCAGGTTTGCTAGTCCTAGGATTGGATGATTACTGTGTATATTTCTAGTTACAACTTTCCTTCACAATCCATTATGTAATCACTAATAAATGGTCCAGGTAATGGGGAGTTCCTTTTAAGGGGAAAATCCCTTTTCACTATCCCTTATTACTGTAATTTTATAAAAGAACATTCCCAACATTCTGCATTGTATTCTTTGTAGCTAAAGTAGGTTCATTTGTTGATTCTGTTATAAGATCCACCCTTAAATCTCTTTTTACTGTCCCTTATTACTATAATTTTATAAAAGAACATTCTGCATTGTATTCTTTGTAGCTAAAGTAGGTTCATTTGTTGATTTTGTTATAACACACACCAATGGGTCATTCGTATGGATCCATAATTACTTCTATGATGCTATTATAAGTTTATTCTTGTAAAGAACTGTGTTTAGCTACTTTCTTTTATCGTATTCCTAGTGGAAAAGGTTCAGCATGAAACACTACAATTACAATCTTCCTGGACTTATGGTAGGTCTAGTATTTGAGTACTGAAGTTTAAACATCCAGAGCTAAGGTCGGAGCATACATATTTCAGGGTTACTGGATATCTATTAATGATGAATGGTTGATTTATGGATAAATGTGTAGCTATGATGGTTCAATTTTTCCTGTCTTTCGTGGTAATGTTTTGTAGGTTGTAGGTTAGGTTGAAAAAGTTCACAAAGAATGGTTGATTTATGGATAAATGTGCAGGTAGGGTTTTCAATTTTTGGAGTCTTTCATGGTGATTGTTTTAGGTTTTACATCAGGTTGAAGGGGATCATGAAGAATGGTTGCTTTATTGATACATGTGTAGTAATGGTGTCAGTTTTTAGTGATTACTGTTGTTGTGCCGTGAATACAACCACTTTGTAACACTTATTTCATCCATTTTTACTCTTCTCTATTATATCATTTGTTATAATTTATCATTTAAAACCATTTTATAAATGATTTATGCTATTATGGATGAATATTATTTATTTTCCTTTATTTCTAATAAATTGATGATTATGAATGATTTTATCAATTATAGTTTCAATAAATTAGTTGTAACATTATTCACCATTTTTAGCCTCCAAGGTAATTTCTAGATTGAAGATTTGATTTTTAAAAGCGCCAACTCAGAAATTCGCTGGAATAAGGAGTGACAGTTTTGCGGTTGAGATTCTGAGCAAATGGAGAAGAATCTGGAAAATCTAGACCATGGGTTTTGTCCAGAACGGACCCAATTAACTTTATTGAAGAACGGTTTGCCCAAATTCGGCTTGTACTGAGAGAAACGCAGGGTTCTTTGAGCACGATTTTCTCAGATTTATTGTTGCGGCCATTTTCCAAATCTCAGTTGCAAAGCCAAATTCACCTTGCTCTTGTTGAAAGATAGATGGAAATATATTTTCTTGTTGATCAATTGGTTGGAAACAATCCAATTTTGTAATAGAATCATGTTGTAATTATCTCTATTGTAACTTCTCTCTGCTCTCTCTCTATTTAAATGAAAACAGAGATCAGAGAGGGGGATGACTTTGGGGGACGATTAATTTAGAGAGAAGATGATGAATTTAGAGATGGAGAATTGAGGATTCAGACTTAGAGATTCAAGAATGATGATGGATTATTCATGATAGGATAGGAAGAAGAAGGGATTGTTGCATGTTGTAATTCTCAAGCTTTTGCTGTTGTAATGATTTCACAGTTTGATGATTAATATATGATTTGGGAGTTGCTGTTCATTCACCTGATCTGAAGTAGCCCATCAGCATTCGTTGGCGGCTAAGGGCCCAGCCTCTGGTGGAGTATGCTGTTGTTGTATTATATCTTTCCAATTTCCGCCGTGTGATTGCTTGGTTTAATTCTTATTTCTTTGAATCGTATTGCCTAATAATTTCATGTTTTTGCAGCGAGTTGTTATAATATTTTATGAAATTGTTTTATTGCACAAGCTGGGATTGAATCGTGTGGTTGCTCTTTTCCATCATAGCAAATATTATTATCCTTGTCAATGTATATTGTTATGTTGTTCATTTCAAATGTAAAGCTTCGCCGTTCATTTCAGACTTTGATATTCATTATGGATTGTTGGTTATTTGATTTCTTTAATTACAGTTTGTTGTCTATTTCCTTTGTTGTTCATTTATGTTGGTTAATTGCAAGAGTTTGCTTTCAAAGCGTTTTCCTAGTTTACTTTCAATAGTAGCTTTAGTTCAATTTCGATTTCCTTTTAATTGCTTTAAAGCAGGACTGCCAACTGTAGAGAACATTGGTTATTGCTTCCTCGTTCCTAGATTGATTGTCTTGTTCTGGTTTGATTTTAATTGCATCAATTTCTAGAGGAATGAGTTATTGCTACTATATCCTCGATTGATGGTTGTTTGAGTGAATGATTTAGTTTAGAACATTTTCTGTTTCATTTCCTGTTATTTGCGTTATTGATTATTTTGGGGTGAAGAACAGTCTGAGACTGTAGTGGGCATTGACATTTGCTGTCCGGTCCCCCAGATCGACGATCTGTTCCTTGATTACTTTTGGTTACATCAGTTTCCAAAAGGATGAGTTATTGTTACTGGACCCTTGACTGATACATTGCTTATTTTTCCGAATGAATGATTTAGGCTTCAAGGTATTTTGCTGTAGCTAGATTTCTTTCCAAGAATTCATTTACTTTTGTATTTTAAGCACTATACTACAAAACATTACTCTTGAGTAAATAGCCACCTCAGACTGAGTACACTCTTGAAATAAAAATTCGTCCCTGGGTTGAAAATTAATGTGAGGTAATTAGGAGTTATAAAGACACCTTTTTATCGCTCCACAACTGTCTCTTATACCCCTTCAATGGAAACTTTTTCTAGATTTCCTTTTTGCATGTTACACATTCCTGATGACCATCAACTTTATGGGAATTTCCAACCAAATTATTCTCTGAACAACGCCTCCCCTTCTTCTCCGTTGACGTCCTTAGGGTTAGATGAATGCCTCGATATGCATGCTTGCTAGTCCTAGGATTGGATGATTACTGTGCATATTTCTAGTTACAACCTTCCTTCACAATCCATTATGTAATCACTGATAAATGGTCCAGGTAATGGGAGTTCCTTTTAAGGGAAAAATCCCTTTTCACGGTCCCTTATTACTGTAATTTTATAAAAGAACATTCCCAACATTCTGCATTGTATTCTTTGTAGCTAAAGTACATTCATTTGTTGATTCTGTTATAAGACCCACCCTTAAAATCCCTTTTCATTGTCCCTTATTACTGTAATTTTATAAAAGAACATTACCAACATTTTGCATTGTATTCTTTGTAGCTAAAGTAGGTTCATTTGTTGATTCTGTTATAAGACCCACCAATGGGTCATTCGTATGGATCCATAATTACTTCTATGCTGCTATTATAAGTTTATTCTTATAAAGAACTATGTTTAGCTACTTTCTTTTATTGTATTCCTAGTGGAAAAGGTTCAACATGAAACACTACAATTATAATATTCCTGGACTTATGGTTGGTCTAGTATTTGAGTACTGAAATTTAAACATCCAGAGCTAAGGTCCGAGCATACATATTTTAGGGTTACTGGATATCTATTAATTTATGCAAGGAGTATTGCGCCCTGTTGAACCCAACCCAATTTCTTAAATGTTAGCATTCATTTAATTCTTAAATTGTACTAGTTATTCATGTTATACATGCCTTTTTCCCAAGTCACTAAGTTTCTTCAATGATTACTTCTTCGTCTAACTATAAATATATTTTTTATTTGTAGTTAGAAAAGCCTTTGGCCATTATCTTTTGTCCAGAGTTAGAATGGAATGTTATTATTGAATTCCTTACGATATCGATAGACCAATGATTATTTTGTTATGAATCTTGGTTACTGCGACTGATGGGATTTTACCAATATCTATTTCAGTGCAACATGGTCTATCAGTTATCAATAATCTTGAAGTGCTTGACAGAGATTTACCCAGACAATAGTTATCCTCTTGAAGGCTCTATCCTCTTGAATGAGCCTTCAAGGAGACGGGGATTAATTCTAACCTGTTGACCCTATCGACTTGGCCCGGAAAATAACCCCAGTTCTCTCACAAAGTTACTCATGGATTCCCATTTCATTAATTTCCTTTTCTCTTTTAGCTACAACCATTAAAATAATAGTTTTCAGTTCAAGTTTAATGGAATTAATAAATATTTTTGCTAATTTGCAGCAACTTAATTTAGTTCTAGAAACTTTATTTCAACACAACCACGGTTACACAGTTTAACCCAGCCGCTTTGAGTATGACTAATTAACCAGCAATGAAGGAAACTATTTTTCAATACTTATCTATTTCCTTCCTTTATTCCTCTAAGTTAGCCACACAAAGTTCACAGAATAACTTATAGAAGTAGTTTTATCATAATTAATATTTTACAGAAAGACATATTCCATTGAAAATTTCTTTTCAACATGCACAGTTAGGTTGCCATAAGAAATCACTACTAGGTTGTAAGCCAAAATGTTTTTGTGATAAGAAAAAGATACAATCCATCGAAAATCCACATCATAATGTGGTTAGAACCAAAAACATATGACACCCCTATTCTTTATGGCCCTAAGAATCTTGAGTGCCAAAACTCCCCGAGTTACCTTCTTGAGCCAGGTAGGTTGGCCCACCAGTCAAGGGTTGATTAGGAAATGGTTGATTGCTGCCATATGATTGATTCCAATTTGTAGCTTCTAACCATGGAGGTACTGAGTACCCATACCTCACATTTGCACTACTGACCCCTGCATTAAGTGGAGGTGTGTAATGAGCATATAGAGAATTGACACCAACTCTGGTAGGAACAAGGCAAGTGGGTAAACCCTTAGTTTGATAGTGAGGCACTTGAATGTTTATGAGATCTTGGAATAATGGTGCATTATCTGCAGTGGAGTCCAATGAGTTTGAAATAATCCTGGTTTCATCAGCTATTCTTGTATCGTTGATCATCCCTTGTTCCTTTTCAAGCATTTGTGGTGCCTTTCATTTTTCCTTTCCTGTCTTGCCATTTTCTTTTGTTGGTCCTTAGCTTGCCTTGCTTTATCTCTTTCAATCCTTTCATCTGCTCAACATTGCACTGCAAGAATCCTTGCTGCCTTCTTCTCCTTGACTATATCCTTCTTTTTTTGTTTTAATTCTTTCATTTCAAATTTCTTTTTTTTCAGACTCAACTAACAGGTTTATATAGTCCTCTGAGGTGAGTAACTGTGAGCTTCGGCCCAGATGAAGACTACCCAGTGCACCTTGCTTTTTTTCATTGATACTCTCTCTACTGGTAGCTTTAGGAACCATCCAAGTGTCTTCTCCACCCCTCCCACCTGCATGTCACTGCTTGGTACTTCCCTTTTAGTATCTGTTGGAACTGATTGAAGTATATCATTATCTTCATTTGATGCCTCATTATGTCCTTCATCTTCTTCCATTGATTTATTGTCCACAAAAAATGAACAATTTCACTATTCAATTCTGCTAGTTGTGAGGGCATGTTCATGCTTTCTTCATTGGTTGCTGAGACACTATGTGCATTCATATTGATCATTGCTTCTACTAGCCATGAATGTGGGGTTACTTGGCTTAGCAATGTCAATTGGTCATTGCCAACTGCATGTTCAACAATGTCATTAACAATATCAGTAATAGGAATTTCATGTTCTTGAGTTGGTGGAACGATCTCCATGTTACTACAAATTTGTTCATGGTTATATTATGTTTCACATACAGTTTCATCATCTTCAGCATATAAGTGCCCTTGAGATAGGGAAATCGTATTACCAGATGCAACAACATCATCTTGGTCATCTACTTCTTGCACTTCAACACCTGTTTGGGCATTCTCTTCTTCCTGACCATCCACATGAAATGCTTGGCTATAACCATTATCATGCATAATAGCATCATAGTTCAGTGGCTAGATTCCTGTCCTCCTAAAGCCAGTGTTGATATTTGGTGGTGTTAAAGCCCTTTTAAAAGCTTTACTTACAAGCTCTGCTAGCTCAAACCTTTTCACCTCAACCCCTGGATTCTTTGCCATCCATGCAACGCGCTCCAACCTGAAATAGTTCTTGAAAGGGCCAAACACACTAACATCAAGGGGTTGTAGTTTGTGAGTGGTATGAGTGGGCAATGTCAACAGGTCGATGCCTAAATTGTTTGCTTCCTCATTCTTGTCTAGTGGTGTGATCTCGTCAGGTAGTAACATCCATGAAGAAAAGCTAGGAGAATCTCAAGTTATTAAGGAAAGAGAAGATTATATAAGGGCCATTTGAACCGACGGGATGGGAGTTGCCTATCCGTCCTTCTCTCTGTAGAAGCATGTGACCTTAATAACACGGGCCAAACCAATCGGTAGGCAGGGTTCGAGGAGGTGAGACGCCACCTACTACTGATGCAACAAAGTGAAAAAGCCAACTTAGAAACAATTCTTTAGTCATCCATGCATGGGGATGTGCAACCATGCATGCACCTAGTTCACAGTTATGTATATAGTTTTTCAGTTGATTTTTACCTTTGAATAGATAAAATCTTGGGATTGAAGTACCAATTGCATTGACACAACATAAAATAGTTATCCACTCCTTGCTCTTAGGCAAAATCTTTGGCACATTTCGGCTACATCTCTTGGCAATTACTTGCATGCCACAATTCATCCCTGCCTGTAAACCTATTTCATCACAGTTCCGTATATGGTATGCTCCATAATAATGTTTATGATAAGCACTAGAAAGTGTGTCATAGAACTTTTGCACAACTGTAGGGTGCAAATTTAATGCTTTGTCTATGTCAAGGCCCTCAACAGTATGCAATACAAGTTCTGAACACCTTTTTTTAAACCCAAACCACCATGATTTACCAGGAAACCCATCTTTGAATGGGTTTGGCCCCCCTTGACAGATTTGAGCAACTGTTGATTTGAGTTATATCAACTCTAGCCCATGTCCCAATTGGGCCATCTCTTTACACCACTCAACCACCTCGGCCTCCTCCTCCTCAGTCATAACTTTAAGAGGCCCTCTACGTTTTGTATGAGTCAGTCTATTTATATGATAATGTATTGATGGGGGAGGAATACCATGGTTTTTCTCAGATGCCCGAACTGAGTCTCCATTAAACTCTATGTTGTAAATTGCAACTAACATTTGCTCTTTTGTCCATCCTCTTATAGCACTGATCTTTTTAGTTGAGCTTGCTCCTTGGACTATTGTTGATGGTGGTTCTATGGCTGATGGTGTGTTAATATCAGCTGCTATCACACGGTCATCCTCAACAATGTTCCCTGGTGCATTGTTGGTATTGACATCAACTGTCCTGTCCTCATCAGATGATGTGCATCGCAGCTGCGCACCCCTTGTCACTCTCTTGCCACTTCTCCTTGTACGAGCAATATAACTTCCTTTTGCCATAGATGCAACAACCTGTAAATTATTGCATGCATTTCGACATTAGAATATTTGTAAATTATGCTTTCATACAAGGCAAAAATACATTTGCTTTATTATAGGAAATTATCAACGTGTATGTTACAAGAAATCGAATTGCATTACTTTGTAGTCTCTCATTGAAAATTACTTCGTAGTCTCTCAATTGCCTACTTGTTCATCAGTTTAGCAACTTTTATATGGATATCTCCTAATGGGCTTCAAGTAGGATTCTATAATAGAAGTTTCAGTGCAGTTGAAGGCATTATTCAACAATTAGTTTCTAAGGCTTTTGCGCAGAATTCCCTTATAGCAAGCTGGGCTTATAAGGATGCATTTCCATGACTGCTTCCTTAATGTAAGGATAGGAACTAGCTAAGGCATAAGCAAGCGAAATGTGCACATATATTTTGTTTCAAATATCATTTTCCATTTTTTTTTGTTGTTTGGCATTGCCAAAAATGTCTCAGTACTGCAACTTCTCCATTGCAGTCCATGGCCACCATTCCAGGCATAGTAATTAGTTTGGAATCTCAAACAAAATATGGTCATATGCTCCAGAAGAGTGCTATGCCTGTCATAATCATAGTAAGGTTGGGCATAAATTCTATGTTGGGAACAACTTGCAGCTGTGATCACCCTTGGAATGGACTTATCAGTCATAAAAAGTTTTAGAAAATTGAACTGAAAAAATTAAGTACGTTGAAGGCATTCATTTTTATTTTTTTTTATTTTAAGGAATGGTTTTAACTTTTATAAATAGCTGTATTCAGAACCTACTTTTTATTCAATGGATATTTTTGAAACCATCCATCTATCCTTTTAGCTGTTATGGCCAGACAGATCATGTAAGAAATCTGATAAATGAAAAAAATGAAAATAGAACTGTAAGAAGAATGAGTTTCAATGGTTGTTTGTGAAACCATCCAGCTATCCTTTTAGCAGTTATGGCCAAATAGATCATGTAAGAAATTTGATAAATGAAAACAATGAAAATAGAACTATAAGAAGAATGAGTTGTAATTGATATAACTAACCTGAATATATTGGAAACTGTTTTGTGATGTTGTCTTCAAGTTTGCTAAATAGTTTGAAAGCATAGGATGCAACTTCAACAATGGGTGGACTTCTTTTATAGTTTTTGGCAATTGAATCTAATTGGTGGACATGGATGCACATGGATTGCAATGGCTTCATTTTGAATGTGTGGTATGGATTTAATTTGATGTGATCTAATGGTTGGGAATTGGTTATTTGTTTATCCATGTGCTTTGATCTGTTTTAATGAGAAATAGAGTGAGTTGGGTGTCATTTATTGCAATTATTGGGTTTGGGTGTCATTTATTGAACAAAGTGGGTTTAAATGTTATTGGGTTGGGTGTCATTTATTGAACATAGGGTGTTTAGTTTTTCAACAACACAACAGTTATGGCTAACATACATTCCCTTTTATTATGTGTAGGTATGGATATTTGTTTGGGATGCAAAGATGCAGTTTTTATGAGTGGGGGTTGAAGTGACTGCTACTTTGTACTTCTGGAACAGAACATTTTGGAAGCCTTTATGGTTTTAGCTATTTTCTAGTTGGGTCAATATGGTTTGCAGTCTTAAGTAGTAAGATACTATTTATGGGCAGTTGTGGGCGTAGTCAATGTATGGGGAAATTTGGACATAAATTAATTCTTATTTATACTTAATGTTATTTATTTTTGTTTAAATATTGGTTTCAAAAGTCTCAATTTATGGTGGTTTGGTGGGACTAGTACTATATCAATTACCGGTCCCTACACAACATTAGGAATCTCTCCCCTAGTTTCAAGCCCCCATTTAAATTTTGTTGTCTATGGTTATGACAGTGTGTTTTCCCCTTTATGTCTTTCTTTTTTATGAATGAAATGGGTTAGATGTAGATGCATGATAGAAGATCTATTTTACTTACCTATTCGCAATCTTTTATAGTGTCTAAGTCTTGGCTTCTGTATCATCCTGAAAAGCCAGTTTTCAACCATGCAGTACAAGCTCTAGACATCAATAATCTCCTAAAATATTACAATGAATTAAAATGGGTTTGAATACTGAACAACTACATGAGTTGCAAGATTCTGTAATACTTCCTAAAAATTGATTAGACATTTAAGGTTGAAGAACAGGTGCTGTTCACTATGCTGACAAGTTAGTAATAGAAATTCCAATGAATTGCACAATGTCTCATGTACAATTAACTAATATGTAGAATACATTGAGAACTTGTTTGAAGCACACCCAGTTAACCAGTTACACTTGAGGATTTCACCAAAAGTCAGTCAAACCTACCCACTATGGATCGATTGTTGAATAGAACTATTGTTTAGAAGAAGGTATCCACCATATAAATCCATCTCATATAGGAGATCGAATAAAGGTGGTTTTCCTCATCAATTTGTTTTCGAGTCAAGCGTATTTATATACGTAATAACGTAATAACAATATGGATTATTTCTTGAATAGATTTCTTATTCATTGATGAAAGTTTGTCTTAAATAGATGAATTTGGAGAAATAAAGAGATAGGTCAGCTGCTTTTATTAAGATTTTATGAGAGCAAGTGCCTTAAAAACGAGATGAACTCGCTTACTCATTATTTCATTCATATTCTTCAAATGGTTCATGATTTGGTTATGCTTCAAGTAGTTACAATAGCACCAGTAGATCATCCTGCAGAGCTACCAGCCTTAGTAGCCATCTAACTGGATAAAGGCTCCCACAGAATCAGAAGCTCGGCCACAAAAGAAAATAAAGAAACTCTGTGAAGAGCTAGCAGCGTGGAAGACCAAGTATAAAGAAAGTTCCCTTAAGAACATTGCAGCTGACAAGCTAATTTCAAAAAGAAAAGATGATCTAAAGAAGCAAGGGAAGAAGCTAGGGGAGACAAAAAATAAGTGGCATGAAGAACAAAAGTAGGTGGCACTGGAGTTTTTGATGCATCTTGAGTCAATCGAAGGATTAGCAGATGCCATAGTTCTAGGCTTGAAACCTAGTATGGTGCGGTTCCAATACCCACTTACTACCTTGTGAGAATAGAATGAAGAGCTAGTGAAAGGGAAGAAGATCAAAGGATAAATGTATGGTGGAATATCTATAAAATATAGGGTCATATACACAATGATTTCCTGATGGTTCAATGGTATAGTGTTGTTACATAAGACCGTCTTCTTGGGAACACTAAAGTAATGATCTGTAAACTATGTCACAAGCGAGGTCATGATCTGCACCATTTCAAGGGATTGGGGTGTGTGGGTAAATAGTAAAAAGTACAATAGTTCTATGACTATATTATACAACAACTTCTACAAAGTAAACTTCCCTTTCCCAAAGGATTGCAAAGCCTTGCAAGAATTTATGAAAATATTTGAAAAGAATTTGTTTGTGGCGGACTCCTTTTTAGTTGTGCAAATCCTTACAAGAATTTATGAAAATATTTGAAAAGAATTTGTTTACGATGAACTCCTTTTTAGTTGGGAATCACGAACCAAACCAAGGAAGGATAATTGCGAGGTAGGCCTGATGGGAATGAGCCTCCTTTGTGATGCTTCCACTATAATGAAGTTGGACACATCTTGTGAAACCATTAGGATCCATGTCAGCGAAGGTATAGGAATTTCCATAAGACAAGCTATAAAACTAACATTTTTTTTCATTGATTAAGAAATTGGAAGCTAGGGAGATGAGACAGCACAAAGAGAATCTGGTAATATTAGAACCACAAACTCTTGGTCTCACAACATCAAGAAGCATGGACACATGAATTAACATTATTACCTGAGGGGAGCCAAGACTAGCATAGATTAATATGTTTCATTACTAGGGTTGATAAAACACTTCATCCTTGATGCTCCATAGTTTTATGCAGATAGGAAAAAGTAGTATTTGAAGGGTGTTATTGAGATGACACAAGAAGCTTCCAATAACTGAGACTTGGAAGCACATATACCATCATCACCACAGTGTTCGGTACGCATACCATGGAACTTAGAAACTATTCATACTCTGCATACCATAGGCCCTAGATGATGAGAGGTCCTATGCAAGACTATGATCTATGTTAGTGTAGGATTTTGGTACCTCTGCGAGTGAATATGATGCGAAATTTTTTCCTAATAAGTATTGGGAGCTAATGTGACAATAGAAGTTAGTCTACCTACCCATTCAATTGTGCCTACAAAAGAAATCACGGATCTATCCTGTTGGGTGACTAGAGGGTGTGGAAGTCAATTTGGATGGAGAAATACTTCATTCACCTCCACATTCTTTAACCTTCCTATTGGAAAGATGTAGTATTGATTGGCCATCCTCAACTGAATAGGAGAGTATACTAGTTTGAGGTTCCCCAATGCTTCCAAAGTCTTTTTAGGTCAAATGTTAACATAAGAACCTAGATTTAGCATAACATCTTGAATTTCGTAATCATCTAACTGAGAATTTAACCTAAACTCCTTTCTAGTTCTTCTATTTATTCTTTGTACCCAACTTGTTTTAATTTCTGGAAGGTTGGCAGCAATATACTCTCCCGGATTTCCTTTAGCTCACAAGACCATTTTCATAGTATTCTGCAACTTTTCAGTAAGTTTCTCGTCATATAAGATGTAAGAAAACAATTGTTATCTTACTCCCATGGAACGGAGGGATCTCTGGTTATCTTCGACTAAGATGGGGTCAACTTGAAACTAGGTTCTGCAACTTCAGGGGTTGGCAGATCTTACTATGAAAATAGGAATGTAGAGGGAAAATGATTAATCTTCAAATCAACTAAACCATTCAATAAATTAGAGTCCAGAATTTCCCTATTTGGAAGCCAAAGCTTCCACTGCTCAATCATTTACTTTGTCCAGAGTTTGCCTATTTGGAAGCCAAAGCTTCTATTTCTCAATCATTTCCTTTGCCCTAAATGTCAGATGACCTCGTTTAGTATAATAATACCAAAAAAAAATTAAAAAATGCATAAGGTGCACTCTGAATATATGAAGAAGCCTTCAGATATGCATATGAAAAAGCCTTCGGATATGTACATCAGTGAAATAAAAACAACTGAAATTTCATTATATTGCAGAAATCTCATGGTGATTGGAGTAGACATGAAAGTAGAAATGATGTACTTGTAGTTGGAAACCATTAACTACCAAAAAAATCAATTTCTGTCCTGTGTCAGAATTCATGATTTATTTAATAGGCTAGTCATTTCCCATTCGGCAAGTAAGGCAGAAAGTGTCTCCCTCTCCAATAGTGTTACCCATGAATATGTAAATTGATCTCTACTTGATTCTTCATAGACCTCCCAGATATGTTGTGCAATAAGTAGGTACTTATGCATAAAACAGGGATGGATTTTTTAATTCCTTTCCTTCCAGAGCGGTAGACATATCCTCTCTGAACGAAGAGAGGTGGTTTACATGCGAATTAATATACTCTTTTGTATTCTAGCAAGCAACAGGTACTCAAATTTAGTTAGTTTACAGGTCTTTTATAAATGATGTAACTGAAATTGCATGGCAATTTAAAAACAAAGAATAGCTTCATGGGAATTTAAAAGCATTGAAATAACTTACCAGTAGTTTTGTCAGTGCTTTTTCTGAAACAAGCCCCTCTTATTATATGTATCAATTAAGTGTAGGTAGTAGAAGACTTTTGTCATACTTGTATATGTACGAATTACATTTGCAAGCAGCTCTCCACTCCTCTAGGAACATGTGACCAAAGGCATAACATGCGACCAAAGTCAAAGCAATAGATTGGAAATTGTTGCGAAGATGTTAAAAATGTTGTGTAAAAAGGGTTGATTGAAAGAGGCTCTCCTGATTTTGCATAATAACATGGAGCACTTTATGGAATCATCTGTATATCTCTCTCTTGATCTTTGGAGGAAGCTCTCCATTCCCATGCAAACATGAGACGAATGAAAGACTAAAATAACTCTCCATTCCCTTGCGAACATGTGACCAAAGGCAGCTCTCCATTCCCTTGCGAACATGTGACCAATGGTAGCTCTCCATTCCCTTGCGAACATGTGACCAAAGGCAGAACAACAGAATAGAGAGAGTTAAGCACACAGAAGAGAACATAGAACATAGACAAACTACCCATAACAAAGCGATGTCAAGTTGTGTTGTGGAGTGACTAGCTGTGAAGTGACAAAGTAGTGTCAAGTTGTGGAGTGACCAACGATGATGAAGCGCATGTGTAAGCCAAAATGTCACTAGATGTGATAAAGATAGAAAGTAGGGAAAATCCATGGAGTTAAACATGTATGGCTAAACATTTATTGTTAGTGAAGTAATGTTAGCATTACTTCACTGGAAAAAAACTAGTTGATAAAATTTGATAATGTATGGTATACACTAGTTTTGAATTGTCATAGTATAAGCTCATTTGGGTCGATGCCTTGGGAAGAGGCCAAATAAGACCTCAAACCATAGAGTTTGGTAAAAATTTTGTTAAAATAATCATGATAATTTTGAAAAATTATATAATTTATAAAACTTTGGCTTAAAATAGTTTTGATATGTGTGAAGACTAATACATTGCTAAAAATCGATTACTATAGTCCCTCTCGAAGGGAAGGGACTAATAAGAGAAGGAGATTACACAGAGAGGCAAGTGGATTAAACATAAACAAATAATAATATATGAATCATTTGATGCACTTGATGCACTACAATTGTATTGTTCGATTAGAGCGTGTTTGTAGGGGAAGAGATGTAATAAACATTTGCAATTATATTATAGTATACAATGTATTCACATTGCATTCTTGTAGTTATACTTGCATTTGTTTATCTATTCATAAATGTAAAATTCGATATATCTATATATATATGGGTTGACCTGAGATTATATCTTTTTCTCTTTTTTGTAACCTAAAGGAACCCAGTAGGCCACTTTACACGTAGCTACCAGTAAACCTCTCAGGGTAATTTTTTTTTTATTATTTATTTATTTTATGTTTGATTTTTTTTTTTTTGTCTTTTTTATATATTTGGTTTTTTTTGTCATTTTTTTAATTTATCTTTTTTTTTTTTAAATATATATTTGTATTTACTTTTTGTAATTTTATTTTTTTATTTTTTTGTTTGTATTTCTAAATTTATGTTTTCATTATTCTTTAGAAATTTTTATGTTTTTTCAGAGCCATGATAAAATCTTTTACACCGTTTTTTCAAAATGTTGAAAATTTATCCTTAAAAAAAAAGAAAACAAATGTTATTTCAAGATCAACACATTAACACTTTTTGTTTTCAGGGTGTTTTTTGCACAATTTTTGCAGAAAAAATTGATTTTCACTACCATTTTTAAAACATGTTGAAAATTTACCCTAGAAAAAAAAATGTATTCCAGCATCAACACTTTTCATTTTCGAGTTGACTTTTCATGTTTTGGGGGGATTTTTGGGCTAGAGTTCCTATTTTGAGTTTATAATCCTTGTTTCAAAGTTTACATTGTTAGACATCAACCCACAAGATAAATAAACATCATAAGGGGGAAGCCAACAGAATCATATGGACAAGTTGTAACATGGTAGTGTTATTAAAAATGTATTGTTGAGCAACATTTGCTAAATATTGAAAACATTGAGCTAAAACCATTTTTAAACAACCCATGGCAAACTAAGAAGACCTATTTGGTTTGGTGATTATTGTTACACATTGTTTCATATTAGGACAAACTACCCTTCAATTCAGGACAAGGAGGTAACAATAACACCCTCCTTGACCTCAGTATCAGTAACACTTTCCTATAGGTAATAATAGTAGAAAACCGACACCCACATGTGAGCTTGAGATTTTGATGTTATATTTTCTAAACTAAGTCTCACCTCAGACACTCATAACCTTATTTTGTGTCCATGACAAATTTATGATGGTAGAGGCATGTCAATGACGAGGTCGACCGATAGTGGCACTTTCATCGCCACCACCAGCACTATCATCAACACCAGTCGTCCTGACACTTGAGCTAGCCATTGGAAGAAATCTTGGAAACACTAAAAGAGGCACCAATATCCAGTACTGATGAAGAGTGACCTTGCTTTGAGGAAGGAAACCTAGAAGGATCTAAAGGATCAGATCTTAGATAACCACATGAGGATATTGCTAGAGAGCTACAAAAGATTAAGCTCTTATAATTCTTAGGAGGGCGAGTTGGAGAATTATTGAAGGGGAAGAACTTTGATTTGGTGGGGAAATCTACAAGAATATTTGCATCTCACAACAGACAACATTCCTTAGGAGATGTTCAAGGAAACATTTTACGCAAAGTACTTGCCACCCTACTTTCAAGAGCAATAGGCTGGAGCCTTTTATGTGTTATTCCAAGGGAGAAAGAAAGTGGAGGAATATGAGATGAGGCTTATCAAACTCATAAACTATGCACCTTAGCTAGATATTGATGAACACCAAGATGAGCCTTTGCATATAGATTAAACCCCCGAATCAGGTCCATTGTCAGAATGTGGAAGCCATCATCAATAACAAAGGTGGTTGAATTTTCCTATTATTCATTGGAGCATCTAGGGATCAAAAGGGACATCAGGCTGATGGGACCCCCACAACCGTTATTTATGGGTAAAATCCCTCAAAAAATCTACTAGCTTATATTTTTTGGAGAAATGTACCAAAATCCCTTACTTAAGTTATATGTGACTCTTAACCCTAACAACAAAATATGATTTCTTCTATGCTTCAAATCCGCAATAAAACATGAAGAAAAACCCTGCAACATATTAGATCTTCCAAGTAGAAACATGTAACAACATAAAATAGAAGTGTAATAAACTAATGAAAGACTTTAAAAATTGATAATTTTATTAATGAATACACCTAGTGAGGATAAATTATAAAATGGGTTTTTAGTTCCCCCTCTGTGGGATGGGTCCTTATTGTTCTTGTGCTTCAACAATGAGCTTCTCTCTCTCAATTTGCAATGGGAAAAAAAAAGGGTGCTCGAACTTGAGTGGGAGCTCAAATGCTATGAGGCCATAATGTTGACGATGAAAATGGTCGTGGTGAAGAATGGATAAAAAAAAATCTCAATTTATAACAAAGTATTGAGCTAAATTAGGAATTAGAAAAAATAAAATATTTTTGACTAAATCAAAATCTAGTCATTGTGAATACTTTATTATATTTTTTGAGAGGGAAAAAATATTCAAAATGGTCAAATATCTTTATTTATAAAGTGGTTGAAACAATTAACAAATAAAAGCTATTTATTAATCACTTTGTGAGAATTAAGAAAGAAATAATTATTAAATAGTAGTTTATTAATTATCTCATAAGGAAAATAGGGGATAAATAAAGAATAATAAATAAATAATTGTTTATTTAATTATTCCAAAGTGATTAAGTCAAAATTAATGAGAAATAATTATGAAATAATGATTTACTAATTACTTTTAGAGAATATTAAATAAATAATGATTTATTCAATTATTCTCATGAGGTTTTTTGGATTTTAATGAGAAATAATGTAGACAAAAACTTTGCTAAATTATATCCTATGGTGAAAGTGGGTTTTACATGGTAATTTTAATCCTACATGGTGTATTTCGATCCACCTAGTAAGAAATGGCTAGGTGATTTTTTTTTGGGTGATAGCAGATTACCCTCCAACGTAAGGGTGTCAAGAGAAAATCGTATGACTGAAATACATTGTAGGTTGCGATTTCATGAGACACAAAAGGGGAGTCCTAGAGAGAGAGAGAGATGAAGCAAGGCAAGGAAGGACTGAGAATGGAGGGCGTGATACCTACTTAGCTGATAGAAGTCGCTTTTTATTGGTAAGTACATAATCTCAAATGAGGCAAGGGAGGCATACTCATACCCACCGAGATAAATGAGTACAAATGACAATGGGGTGCCCAACAATGTGGGTCTAAGCAACAGAGTACATGATACATGATATGTTGGCATCAATGGGCCAAAAAATGATACAATGATACAATGAGTCCCGTATACATAATGTGCCTAGAGAAATAGAGGCCAAGACTAAATAACATATGTTGGTCTGAGTACATGAGACATAATGCCCCTGAAGCTAACATGGTGAGGGGATATCACAACAAAAGAAGCTCTTCTAAATAGGAAAGGGCTCTGAATATTTGAATGGATCATCTGAAGGAGACATGCATATTGTGAGCGAATAAATTGAACTAGTCAAATCTACGGAACTGCATCTGAGGTTGGATCATAATCTATTGTCATACAGGCATATGGGGGGGTACCTGAAGGGCCACCCCATCATGATGTAATATAAATGGTGAAAATTTCATGTAATAAAATTTAATAAAGGAAAAAATAATAACCACAGTTGATGGGACACTTATAATTCCAAGATGAATGTTGGGCAAAACATCCTAGTGTGGTGTTCATTCGGTTTATTATGGATAAATAAATTGGAAAAGGAAATGGATAAGGATTTGGAAAGACAAAAATGAAATTTTTGGTGCATTTATTTATGAAAATAATGGAAATTAAGAGAAAAAGAAGGTGAAAGTTCCCAGGTTGCATGTGAGAAGGAAAATGGAGGAAAATAATGGAAAATGAAGAAAAAAAGGCCTAATTGATAAAATGACTTCTAAGGATCAGTTGGTACCATTTGTCAGTTCAGTTTTGGAGCTCTCCCATTATTCACTCTCTCTCTCTCACTCCCACTCTTGGACACTTAAGAGTTTTCTTGGAGCACTTTGGCATTAGTTCAAGAAAGGCAAAGAAGGCAAGAGGAAGGAAGGAGCAAGGAAGAGTAGGATCAACAACTACAACAATATTCTTTGCAGGTATCGATTTGCATGTATGTTTTCCTTGCTAGATTTAGCATGCATGGTATTACATCTGGCTCTTTTGTTGTTATGGCATGGGCTTTTCCAGGTGTGACATTGGTTTCAGCCTAGCTTTTCCGTTTCTGGATAGCCATGGTGTGATGGGGTTCTCATGTTTTTGTTGATCTAGATTGTCAGATGGACTCGAAGTTGAGTGAGGTGGATCTTCATATGATAGAACACATGTCCTAGGAACCCCTGAACCGGACTGTGGGTTGTGCTAAACCTAGATTTTGTGTTTCGTCGGTGGGCTTAGAAATCATTTTGGATGAATGGTGGGATATATGGTATATCCAAGAGGTGGATTGCTCTCCGTTGGGCTTAGTAAT
This sequence comes from Pinus taeda, assembly GCA_000404065.3. NCBI lineage: Eukaryota > Viridiplantae > Streptophyta > Pinopsida > Pinales > Pinaceae > Pinus > Pinus taeda. The sequence continues at coordinate 75,977 of APFE030576433.1, read as the reverse complement.
CCTGGGTTGGAATTTGCAGTAAAGCATGGAGAGTGGGTATCAGTTTAGGACCTAGTGATCCAGTGTGGATTGTGTTAAATCTTGAGAGACTAGGAGATAGGAAAATTCCTCACGGTGTAGGTGGAGAAATTTGGTCGCATCCATGCTTGTTTTGGCCTAGTGTTCTGGTGGAGATCATGGTAAAGCCTATTATTACATGTTCATTGTATTGGCCTAGTGATTTAGGATGGATTATGGTAAAGCCTAGTTTCTATTGATGAGGGTGAGGTGGTTTAGCCTTAGGATGCCTTGGTTGGTTCTTTTGGTTTGAGTCCCACATTCATGCTTGGAATATGGCATGGGGGTGAATGGATGAAGAGAGATTTGGCTCAACCATTCTATGGTTGGGTGGAATGTGGTAGTTCCATCCTGGGTTTGGATTTTACATCATCAATATGAGGTTATTTCTAGGGAAAATTTTAAGAACCCCCCCTAAATTTATAAGTATAATAAATGGGCGAATCTCCATGGTATATAGGAAAAATGGAAGGCCATTTTATCAAAATATAATATATATAGTAATTTTTGCGATCTCT
>APFE030576433.1:3867-75022 GCA_000404065.3 Pinus taeda | reverse complement strand
TTTACAAATATGGTATTTGGCCCATAGGATTCACTTAAATAAAACCTCTTTCTTGAGCCTTCATAAATAGAACGAGGGTAATGGACTAAATATAAAAACAGGTTTTATTTATTTACCATGCGTCTAGTTTATTTATATTTTTATTTATTTATCATATCTTTTGAGTAAGTATAAAAAGACGTTTTATTTATTTACCATACCTTCACTTTACTTATATTTTTATTTGTTTACACCCTTGCATGCATATAAGGTGACTTATGAAGTAAATATAAAAAATGTTTTAATTATTTACCATACCTCTCATTTATTTATATTTTTATTATTTTACCATACCTCTTTTATAAATATGGTATTTGGGCCTTTGGCCCATAGGATTCACTTAAATTAAACCTATTCTTGAAAATGGGTGAATGGAAGGTTGTAACTCCTAATTTCAAGGGCTAAAATTACCTTTTTTACCCTCTCCCTTAAAATAAGCTGGGCTATTTGAGGTGATTTGTAAAAATGTACTATGATACAAAATATTCGCCCACTAAAAATTTAAAACCCCTTAATTCCGCCAAAGGGCGAACATTCGCCCCTAAAATTTTCTATGGTTATTTCTCCTTGTATTTCTATGAGTATTATATTAGTTTATATGTGGATCATATGGTTGTGATTTCCTTGGTATTTATCTTGCTATTATGTTGGTTATGTATATGTTTTATGACAATGGCTATTTATGGCTCTCATCATGTTTTTACTTGTAAATGAATGAACAATGTATCTATAACCTAATAGAATATAATTCCGCAAATGATATAAGGGAATAATGCTTCTTAGCGATTGTCAGATAAGTATGAGAACCCTATGCTTAAATCTATTGTTTTCACCTATAGATTACATATTTGCGATATGTTTGATGAAATGCCTGTAATGTTAGTTGGGGTTGAGTTAAGGGTTTGTTCAAGTATTTGTGTTTGCATCATCATTTCCGTGTTATCGTTTTGTTTTGAAGGTGTCATTCAATTTTGGGCAGTGACCTAGGCTCTAGGCCTGAAAAAGTGGCTCAATCTTAGGGACGCTAGCACAACACTAAGAAAAATAGTCATTGGACAATGGCATGCATTTTCATGAGAGTGTCCAGAGCCTCCTCGACGCTATCAGGCCCATATCATGGGAGCGTCCCGCGATCAAGTGATCTAAAACCTCAGTGGGACCCAGGGGCTAGTTACCAAAAAGGTTGGGATGGTTCTTAGGAGTCATGTTGATGATGTCGAAGGTCTGTATGATGTGCTTATATCGATTCAATTTCCATAAGGTCACCTAGGAGGTTGAATCTAATCATAGTAGCCTTTCGTCACATGTTTACCCCGGATGGTCGGTTACTTGGGTAGATGTGGGAGGAGGGTGTTACAGAGTGGTATCAAAGCATGGTTCACCCCTCGAAATTGATAAAAAGTGTGTTTTGGTCATGCATTCATGTCGATTTCACATGTGTTAACCATTCTTGTGATCTATATGCATGTGCATGGTGTCGGTCATGGTTGTAGTGATGTCGTCATGTGAATGAGGATGTTGTTTTTGTGAAGTGTGTCAACATGAGTATATGATTTGCTACATATTGTTTATTCTTGAGTACTTCTAGTGTACATTGGTATGGTTGTGTTTTCATTCGTCAGGTCTATGTGTAGTTGATATGGTCATACATTGATGTCCACACTCTAGCTAGACTGATGGTTACATAGTTGTGTGCTTATGTATTATATGTATATATGTTGTAATGATTATGTTATACATGTAGTACATTAATTGGTTGTTCTTGTAGATGACATATCCTCCCCAAATTTTTCTAAGGTACATTGGTTTTTTGTGATTTGGTTTAGGTGACATAGTATGCCTTGCAGGAAAGAGATCAAAAATGACTAGAAAGATGGTAGACTACAAAGACTCTCCCTCTAAATCAGATGAGGAGCATGTTGGGCACTCTTATGACTTAGAAGGCACATTGAGAAGCTTGAAGGAAGAAATAAGGAGTTGTAAGGCAGACAATGACAAAATAGTGCAGGTGCAAGTGAAACAAGTAGAGGTTAATGCTATACTCCTTCAAATTTTGTCAAAATTACAGGGACAAGGGCCACTTTGGATTAGGCATGGACAGGAGGATACAACTAATGGGGCATATGGAAGTAGTTCTCATGGTGGTCACAGGTCGGATATAGATGGAATATTGTTGGATACTCCGGAAAGGAGAGGTGATGGATACAAGTATTAATCCAGTTCTGGTTCAGATATACATCATAATATCCATCGTTATCATCCTTAAAGGAAGAATGATAGGGGATACTTTCTAGATGATTTTAAGAAAGAAAATCCACCTATTTTTAATGGATATGTGAAGAAGCCGGAAGATGCAGAGGCTTGGATATTTGGGATTAAGAAGTTCTTTGAGTTGCATGAGTATATAGATAATATGAAGGCTAGAATAGTTATCTTCATCTTGAGAAGTAAATAAAACATCTGGTGGGAAAATGTGAAGCAGGTTAGAGACAATAAGATGGATGACTTGATTTGGCATGCATTCAAGAGCCATTTCAGGAATAAATACTTGTCAGAAAGGTATTATGACAATAAGGCCAAATAATTCTATGAGCTAAAGATGGGATCAATGACAGATGAAGAGTAAATGACTAAGTTCCTGGAGCTACTAAGGTATGTACTGTATCTTAAATATGAGAAGGCTAAATTTCAGCAATTTGTCAGTGGCTTTCCATTGGCATTTAGATATTGGATTGAGTATGATGAGCTTCGATCACTTTAGGAAGTTATTGGGAAATCGAAGCATTTCCATGAACAATCAAACCATAAGAATGAATCTCAGCAAGGATGGAAAGGTTGGAAAGAAAAAGGTAAAGGTAAATTGCAGCAAAAAAGTGTAAGGCCTCATAATGTAGGTAAGAAATAAAATGTAGCACCTTAAAAGAGGTTCAACATAGCTATACAGTGACATGGGTCGCAAAACATCATAGATGTGAGGGTACTAGCCTATTGGAGTGTTGGACATGTTAGAAATACTGAGAGGGGGGTGAATCGATATTTCTTTTTAATTGTTATTTTTACTAGTTAAGATCATTTATAATTAGAACACAAAATGAACAATGATAGAATACTAATTTTATTAATTAATGAAAAGGAATCCAATCATTTTTACAACAAATCCAATAAAATAATGTGTAGGAATCAAACCCTAGATGAAGACACCAATCCTCAATATCCTAGGCTCCAACCTGTATTTTGCCAAGCTTTGACTTGGACTTTCTAAGGCTCCAACCTTGTCAACTTTGAGGCAGCAAACTCTAGGGCTCCAACCCTATCTTTGGTATAGGCTCCAACCTAATATATTGAGGACTCCTATCCTCTAGGGCTCCAACCCTCTTATGGTACAAGATACAACTTGATATATTGAGGACTCCTATCCTCTAGGGCTCCAATCCTATCTCTAGTACAGGCTCCAACATGATATTTTGAGGACTCCTATCCTCTAGAGCTTTAACCCTTTCTTCACTACAGGCTCCAACATGGTCTCTTCTAGATTCCTATCCTCTAGGTCTCCAACCCTATCTTCCAAGGCACCAACTTTTCTCTATGAGGCTCCAACCTCTATAGCTCCAACCCTCAACTGTAATTCATGAAGATAAGTTTGATGATTATTTATGGCTACCAATATCTTTTGCAACGATCCTTGTATATCTTCAAGAATGTCTCCACTTAATCTTCATGTCACTTCATCAATGACAACCTTGCTTTATCATGAAGGTGTCTTCCCAGTTCTTCATGGTACCCAAGAAAATATCCAAGGTTACTCCATGATGCCTTCAACAAAGCATAATGTCTCCAAGTCTTATGTTCTTCAAGTATTCCCAGCAAATTCAAGCACAAATATGAATTTGTTGTTCTTCGAATCTTAGGTTTTAATCATAGCATAATGTCCTCTGTTCCATACTGTAATATCACTAGTTCGAGCTTATTTCTCATAGGTACAAGGTAGTGACTATACCTATCATAGGAGACAATCTTAGTTTCTCGATGGGTGGCTGATCATATTCTTCAAACTAAGATTCAGCAGCCTTCACACATGTATATACTTTTGCAATTGAGTTTTGGCAGACTATCCCACTGTATCCAAAGACAGAACAAAACTCAGGTTCCCTTCCACAGGTATCTAAACTGAGGCTTAACTCCACTGGTCTGAGGTTATCAATAATTTGAGCTTTTCAAAAATCCGATATAGAGATATAGAACTAACATGATCTACTAAATGAACCTCCACAGGACTGTCCTTTAGGTCGAGGTCTGCACTTCTACCGAGCTACAAAAATATCTGGGCCTTCACAAATTCGTTGTGGCTCTGAGCCTCTTACGGATGTTTGTTCCACTTAGTTTGACCCTTCCTAATGTGATTTTCCATAGAATTGGGCTTCACCAAAACTAAAGTGTCCCACAGATCTGAGATCTTACGACCTTACCTACTCCAGATATCCAATGATCCTTCTTGGCCTCTAAGTCTCCTTTCCTTTACTCTTTCAAGTTCATGAGTTGTGAACTTTATCTTCCTCTTTGTGATATATGAATGAGATTGATACTTGATATTGAATTATTTGACTTGTATTTATATGAGTTTCGTGAATAAATGAAAAATACATGTTTATTAGAGGAGATGCCAACTTGTGCATGATGTGGCACATTAAAAGTATATCAGAAGGGGTATTTGTTAATAATCAACCAAATATAACATAGTTTCATTGTTTATGAAAACCATATTATAATAGAAATGTAGGAGGGGCTATATCTTTTAAACAATGCAAAACCATATTACAATGGATGTTAAGAGGTCCCACATGCCACATCATCACTTTATTCCCACATATCGCAACTACATGGATATCAGATATTTTTAAGTTGTGCACATGCTAAATTTTGGATGTCAACAATGTCGATATTCCTATAACACACATCGATGCAATGTATGTGATATTACATTAGAAGTATTATGATAGAGAAATCAGGTTCGCAACCATATCGCAATCAGAGGTTTTAACATGACATGGCTTGCAAAACTTGCGACGCATCAATGTGATATTATATTAGACGTCTTATGATAGAGAAATCAGGTCCACAACCATATCACAATCGAAAGTTTTAACATGACATGCTTACAAAACTTGGGATAGGAAAGTTCTAATGCACGTACACGATATTATATTTTAAAATGTTATGGTAAGGCCAGTCGGGTCCACAACCATTTGGAAATCGGAGTTTTTTTCTCATTGGAAGATATTATTAGAGGTGTCATTTCAAAACTGTGATAAAGTGGCAGATGCGATTGAACAATTAAATTCGTTATTAGATCACATTGGGTTTGGATATCAAAAGTTGGAGAAAATCGCATATCAAAGATCAAATTTTTTTGGGTGGAGACACAACAAAAATGCTGATATGATTTCTCCAACTTGGTTTTGGATATTTCGCCAATATCATTTCTCTTTTCTCCTCCGATATCACTATTTCTACCCTTTGGCTCTTTCTCTTGGGCATATGCAGTCTTCTATTTGGATTTGCTCCTCCTTGGCTTGTCACTCCTGTTCTTGACTTCCAATGGATTCTCTTTGAACTACTCTTGGATCTACTCCTCCTTGTCTTTTCTCTCCTGCTCTTAACTTCTAATGGCTTTCCTGTGGATCTCGATGGTTTCCAATGGTTTTTTGATGCTTCTATTCTGTTTGTCTATATATTTGATTCTTATGCTATATTCAATCCATATGGTTCTCCATTCCATCATATGATCTCCAACTATGTCATCATTTGTCATCAAGTATATCATAATATACATGTGGTTATGACATCTTCATTAGAACTTTCATCACTATGATCAATGGGCAACATCACAGATCACAAGAATTTTCTATCACAAACAATGACATATTGACATCAATGACCACCTTGACTAACAATCTCCCCCTTTGTCATTGATGGAAATATTATTTCCCTTCCAACGTTCTCTTCCCCTTTGACATCAATGGAAAATGGGGTGCCCAAGTACTCCCCCTATCAAGCTACTTCTTGTTATGTTGCTCCCCCTGTCATGGTGCTCTTTCTTGTCATGATGCTTCTTCTGTTGTTGCTTAGATAGAAGCTTGTACAAATCCCCTTGAACTTGTGCTCCCTTTTCTATCATCATCATACTACTCAGTCACCTCTATTCTTATGTTCTTTATTTCTCTAATGATGCTATACTAATACGGGTCTGTTTTAATCCTTTCATGAAGTATTATAATATTTGTTTGTATATTCTTCTTATTCAACTACTTTTTTCTTCCACAAATGTCATTTCCATATTTTAGGTCTATTAAGAATCTTTTGAGATCAGTTTCAGTTTGTGTCTTTACCCAACATCTAACAGTTCGATCTCAACAAACCATAATTTTCCAACATTAGTTACTATTTACAATTCAATTGTAGATGATCAATCAGCTCCCTCTTCCTGCATAAACTCCTCTAGATTTTTGTTTGCTTCAAACATGATAAATTGTTGTAAGTAGAACATATCTTCAACCAATGGATGATTTTCTTCAATGGAGTTACTTCCGAGAGATTATCTATCTGGAGTTATGCCTCATAGAAAAATTATCCATATGTGACTCATAGGGCTCTTCACATCTAGCTTTTGTAGGAATCATAATCTCCCCCTACCTATATGGATGGTCTCTTCATGGTAGAATATCATCATCAAAATATGTCAAAGAGGTATTCATCAGATTGACAACATATGTTGTTGGCTTGAGTGTTCAAGAGGATTTTTGATCCAATCTACTTCTTTCTCCAGACTTGTGTGACTTTTTTTTCTGGATTATTTATGCTTTTAGCTTGTTTAGGAACCCCAAAAAAGTTACAATCATGAGCCATATGTCCAATGTTATGAAATTTGAAGCACTTAATCTTAAACATGAAAGAGAAAGCATAGTTTCTTTTTTGTAAATCTTGTTATGGAGAGGTGATAGGGATCTTCATAGGCTCTGCAGTGTTTAGCCATATGTCCAAAAGTTGAGAAGGAATAACAATAACCATGAAATAAATTTTGGTACCTGAGAAATGATGATTGCATTGATGCACTTATGAAATCATTCTGCCTCGGAATTCTTTGATCATATCCATTTCCTCTTGCATCCTTAACACTTTATGCATAATTTTGTCTTGATGCACTTCTAAAGTGATTATGTCTTGGAAGCCTTTGATTAGATTTATTTCCTCTTGTAGTATTTACACCATATTCACATCTTATTGGAGAAGGGTTTCTTCCAATGTCATCTTGACTCTTATCTTTTCCTTTTGTAGAACTGAGGACATCAATGTTTCTTCCAGGTTTCTCCACATCTCTGTTGTTTGAAGCAATAAAAGTTGCTTCACTTCTGTTTGAGGATTCACTTGTATAACCGAGACCTATTTTATGAAATGTAGATCTCTGGTGGCTGAGAAATTCATCCAAGGCTTGAAAACTTTTCAAGCTTTTGTTCAACAACTCAACTTATTTCCTTAGTGAAATAATTTCTTCTTCCAATTTTCCACAGTCATCATTTTTCATAGCTAGTTGTCTCTCAATATCTTCCTTGAATCATGTTTCTTCATTAGCTTCTACTTCAAAGGAGATGATATCTGAATTCATCCTAAATATTTCTTCATTCTCCTTTGCTAGACTGACCTCCATTTATTCCTTCATTTTTTGTTGCTTCACATATTTTTTCCTTGAGAAAGTTGATATTTGATTTCAGTTTGATGATCTCTTCATCATTTTCTTCTAATTGGCATATCATGGCGTTTCTTTCCTTTTTTGAATCATCAACTTCTCCTTCTATGAGTGTCAAATCTTCCATCACCTCCTCACGTCCTTGTGCTTGTTTCTTTGTTTCTTCTAGTTGAGATCTAAGTGAGGAGACCTCTTCCTTGTATTGACTAATTTCTACCTCAAGTTTGTTCAAGATCTTGTGTATTTTTTCAAGATGGCTTGACTAAGTTTCTTCCCTTTCTTTTCCTTATCCAATTGATTTGTCATGGATATGAATTCTTCATGATGCTTTCTTTTATTTTGATGAAATTCCTCCTTAAGCTTGGTGAGCTCCTCATCTCTTTCTTGAACTTGAAGCTTGAATAGGTTAACTTCCTTCCTTGCCTTGTCAAGGTCATGGTCACCATTTTGGGATTGCTTCTTGAGTTCATCATTCTCATTCTTCAAAATGCTTATCTCTTCTAGGGAAGCTAGAAGATTCACCATGAGATCCTCTCCGAAGTCATCTTTATTTCCTTCATCTTCTAGGTCTTACTTGGCCTCGATGTCTTAATTCTTGTTTTCAAACTCTTTAATGAGTTCTAGATTTCTTTCTTGCTTTTGATCATCTTCTTGACTAGAAGTCTTGGTCAATGCTCATTTTGAGTGAAGATCATGAAGTTTGTCTCACATATCTTTCACTGATGAACATTTTTCCACTTTTGCCTTTATAGGATTAGGTGGCCCATTCAATATTGCTTTCAGTGCTCTTATATTATATTCCTTGGATTCTGCTTCCATCATGCCATCAGTAATCACTGATTCCCATACTTCAATGCCTTGAGCCATTATGAAATTTCTCATTCTTATCTTCCATACATCAAAGTTTCCATTGAACAATGGAACTTTCCCAATATGATTGTCTTTAGTTTTCATGGTTGAGGAAGAGACATCTTTAGAAGGATTAGAGGCTTTCTTCCTTGGCTTTGCCATCTGTGTTATAAGGATCAAACTTTAAGCTATTAGGATTTGAGAGAAGGTATTGGCTTTGATACCAGTTGTTGGAAATATTAAGAGGGGGGTGAATCAAAATAAACAATGATAGAATAATACTTTTATTAATCAATGATGAGGAGTCCAACCCTCTTTACAATAAATCCAATACAATAATGTGTAGGGCTCCAACCCTAGATGAAGAAACCAATCCTTAATCTTCTAGACTCCAACATGTATTTTTCCAAGCTCCGACTTGGACTTTCCAAGGCTACAACCTTATCAACTTTGAGGCACCAACCTCTATGGATCCAATATTATCTCAGGTACAACCTCCAACCTGATATATTGAGGACTCCTATCCTCTAGGGCTCCAACCCTCTTCTAGTACAGGCTCTAACCTAATATATTGAGGACTCCTATCCTCTACGTCTCTAACGCTATCTTTGGTATAGGCTCTAACCTAGTATTTTTAGGACACTTATCCTCTAGGGATCCAACCCTTTCTTTGATACAGGTTACAACCTGGTCTCTTGAGGACTCCTATCCTCTAGTGCTCCAACCATATCTTCCAAGGCACCAACCTTGTCTCTATAATGCTCCAACCTCTAAGGCTGTAACCCTTAGCTACAATTCATCAAGATAAGTTTGATGATTCCTTATGGCTCCCAATATCTTCTGCAACAAACCCTCTCTATCTTCAGCAATGCCTCCAGTTAATCTCCACGTCACTTCATCAATGACAACCTTTCTTTATCATGAGGTGTTTGTTGGCTTAGTGGGTCCTGACCCAGGTTCAAAATTAGTTGTGCCAAACAAATCCCTATGCTACTAGCCCTTTCAGTATAAATCTGCGGAGCTCGGACTGAAGTCTCACCCGAAGCAGTATGGGGGGATGTTGGAACCAAGTTTCTGGACCCAGAGATCAGCGTGATGTGATTTTGTGCCTTAAATATTCCGTCGTGCAGATCGATAAGCCTTTAGGGCTTATCAATGTAACTTCCTTTAATTAGCCTCTAGACCTCTGCAAAGGTCTATGACTAGCTTTTGTGAACCCTGAATAGCTAAATTAACTACTTACATGCATCAAATATTACTCTTAACCCAGTATTTACTTAGATCTGCTTAAGTGTTTGATAATTTTAACGTACCATAATATAATCTTCGCTTAAACCCTTAATGTCAATTGTGTTCACATAACAATATAGATCCAGTAAAGTCACGCATCAATACAACACTATTTTATAAACCCATCATTCATTACAGCATAAATCACATTCATACATAACAAAAGTAAATAGATGAAACAAAAGAATTTCTGTAATAATCTTATTTATTAACATTCAATTCAACTTACCAACACAAGACTTCCCTGTGCACTCATCTACAAGGGTCCGTGCACTCAGCTGCAAGCTCTACTCTAGGCCTCTGTGCACACAGTTGCAGAGCCTTTTCCTTCTCCAAGACTTCTCCAAGACTTCTACGATATTCCTTCTATTAGCCCATTACATTCGTCTTCATCTATATCCTCCTACCTTAGACTGTCTAAGACACACCTATTTATACAATCCCATGGTCTGTGGACCATGGGTAGTTCTTAAAAAAGCTGACTTAACTTACATAAAAGAGGGTAAAACTATTTTTGACTCTTTAACTATCTACGTGATATGTAACCACAATTTTCTGAGACTTTACATTCCTTTACATAAAACTTTGGGCTTTTGCCCCAAAATTGACCCAGGGGACCCCATCCCAACAGGCCCCCAACACAAAGATCGTGACTCGCCCTTAAGTCACTCAGCTGGTGCAGAGATATTGCTGTGAAGATCCTCCAACTCCACTTGTGCAACTGCTATTTTAGCCACGCTCTGTGTGGCTGCCTTCTTGATCTGTTCTACCAGCTATTCTGTGGCTGGTCCTGCACTGTCCTGCTTGATCTTCTATTGTGTACTCTGCAAGTTTGCCAACTTTTCTTGAATATTGGCAGAGACTATGTAGGCCTCATCCAACCAAGGCCCCAATTTAGCCTTAGGGACTGCCTCTTTCTTTTGTGTTGCTTCCACTTGTGTAAACAACTGCTTAGCCTCCTACAACTTGGTGAGGTGTTGTGTTGTAGCAACGGTGTGCGTTGTCACCCTTACTTCATCATATTATTGTTGTAGCTCGCAAACTTTTGTATTCAATACCTGTAGGGTGGTATCTTCCTGCAGGCTTGTAACTACTTCCATAGCCTCCTCAAACAGTGCGATGTAGTCCACCACCGTGACATCCACCGTAGCCACTGCATCCTTAACAGCGGCTTCACACTGTTCTCTTATGTCTGGCGAGGTTAATGGCTATGACTTCAACTCTAGTTATGTTATCTTCATGTTCATCTTGAACTAAACTCTGCCCACTTCTGCCTTGGCATCCCATATGCCCGCAACAAGCTTTCTGATCTTTGCCTCCAATGGTGCCTCCTCAGGGATATGAAATTTTGGCATTGTCCTGCATGCTTCTGCCACTATGGCTACTAACTGAGTGCTTTGCGCTTGGATTGTGTCTTTTCTTTCAAGGCCTTCGTCTTTTCGATGAACATCTGCTCATTGTTCACCTGATACTCGCTTATGAGGCTAAGCTCGCATTGCTCTCGTGCTCTTAGCTCTGTTGTCACACCTGACTCCAGTTTGTGAAGGTAGCCATTAAGGAGCATAGCCAGGTTGAGGCTGATGTTCCTCAGAGAAATTACAATGACCTTGTCATCGGCCGCCTCCACGCTTATGGATCCTTTTGGTAACGCGATTTCCCAGAGATCCAATGACTTGACCATCTCTACTGCCTGACTAGTCCTGGGTGCCAATCTTGTCTATGTGGCACTACCCTGCACCCACATGGATCCTACTCGTCTGAATCTGCAGCTCGCATAGATCGTTCTGAATGGTATTTAGTGCCTGTTGTTGTTGTTGTTCAAATTGTTGGAGCCGTTCCACTGTAGTATCGAACACCTTATCTCGAACTTAATCAAGGTTGCCTTCTATTCAAGTGATTTGATCCAACGATGGATTTGTTGCTTTGGATTTCTTCTCGGGCCCTTCCTTTTCTTGTTCCCTATACTGCTTCACCCGGAAGGGGGTGCTCTACTCCTCCTGACTGCCACCACCCTGGTCTGATTGTTCCTCTTCCTCTGTTTGGGGTGAAGGGGACTTACCACTGTGCTCGGAGTCATGCTCTCCTTGATCAACCTATTTCTTCATTACGCGCTCCTTTTCCACCCGGTCCTTTTCCTTGACCTCTTTTCTATGCTTCTCAGCCAACTGCTAGACCTTCTACTTTGCTGCTTCATTCTTTCTCTTCTTTGTGGATTTCCTATATCCCACGGATATATCGGATGGAATATGCCAATATGCTGACCAAAATTTGAGGGTTTCCTTGATGGTGTTGTCCGTGGCCAAGTAAGGCAGATCAAACCATTTTTATTATGGGTCCTTCTGTGCCTTGATGTAGATGCGGTGGAAATCTGCCTTAAACTCCACATACTCTGCTAGTTACTCAAACACGATTGATGATAACCGTGGCTTCTGTGTGATGGCCATGTGAATGCTCGCCTCCATCAACACCCAAAAGACTTTGGTCTCTGTGACACGTGCGACGTCCTTTGTTGCCCAGAGGGATGAAAATTGTGCAGCCTCCAACAATCCCTTATCTGCAAGAGGAAACTGACTATCCTCTGGTAGGTCCCAAGCTACAAGCACGATGGAGAGAAACAACCACACATAGTGGAAGGTTTTTCTCTCATCCTGTGCCTTGCGACAGTTTGCGACGAACTTGCTATAGAGGTAGTTTGACCAATCGAACTGCATGCCCTCCACTCATTATGCAGCCAATGAAATTACTGGCACCGTAACCTCGCCCGTGCGACATTTTCTCATGACTTTTCCACCTAGGATTTGTGTAGCGACTTGTACCGTGGGTTCGGTGATAGATGTGATGGAGTACCCATGCGGCTTCTTCACTAGCTTGAATGTTTCCTTCATTTTCTCTGTGAGGTCATGCTCACTCATCTTTTCGCCAAACTCCTTGGCCAGATTCAACCATGAGTGCGACAATCGCGTGATCTGATGGATCAACATATTAGTGATTGGGATGGGCGTGCTCAGCCACAAACATCTATCATGCACCAAGGTCAGAAATTGCTTGATAACAATGAGGTTGATGTTGGAGCAGTGGTAGTGGGACACCCACAACAGGTTCAGCAACCCCGACTAATTCACTTCGAGAATCCATTCCACAGGATCCAACACGATGATACCTAATTCTTTATAATAGACCTTTTTCATATAATTTTATGTTGCAAGGTGGGGGAACCTCTCATGGTCCACCAAATCCCAGTCTTCTAGCTTTAAGTGGGGAATTCGCGCCAAGTGCAGACCTTCAAAAGTGATGCCCTCCAGTAGCAATGGCTTGTTTAGGAGGAATTATCCAGCATCTGGGTCCTTAGGGACCTTCACTTTTCCCTGACACGGAGGGATATAATCTGGCAATTTGGAGATAGGCTCCACCCCCTCAGCATCGATATCCTTCGTGCCTTCTTCAGCCTGGGTAGTAGCATTCTTCCTCGATGACTCATGCACCAGCATGGGCTTCTTCTACTTGTCTTTCTTGGGCTTGGGGACTTCCTGCCCCAATGTAGGTTTCAGCCTAGGCAACCTTGGCGTTGTAGGCACAACAGCTGGAGTCTCCACGTTCATAACTTCTAGAACCACTCCCTCAGAAGAGACATCTCCACCAGTACTCATAGTTTCTAAGGGGCTTGGTCCTAGCATCTTTCCAGGCTGAATGTCTGATTTACCTATGATAACTTGGGAAATTCAGGACTCGCCAAGATTTTTTCACGTTCCTTCTGAACCTGCTGATGGAATCCAGCAAGAAATCTATCTTCCTCGAGCTCCATTAGTTGTGCGAATCGTTCTTATAAGGCTCCACAATCCACCATTCTTGTCAAAATCGCTATGTGTAAACTAGGCACAATGTATTCCATAGGCATCTTAGCTTCTACGCCATAGACCAACCTAAAAGGTGTCTAAATAGTAATATTTTTACAAGTAGTTCTGTAAACTCATAATACTACCACACATCCCAATCATTCCGTTGCACGTTACAAACCTTTGTCAGTGTATTCCCCAATATCTTATTAAAATCCTCAACTGTTCCATTACCCTAAGGATGATATGGCATGCTTTTCTGATGGTAAACCTGGAACTCTTTTGTCAGTGCGCTGGTCGTTTCGTTAAGAAAATGCGTACCACAATCACTCATCAAAAAAATTTGGGCAACCAAATCTACTCAACACATATCCAAACAAAAAATTTGTTGTTGTTGCCCTTGTACAACCTTTCACAAGCTGTGCCTCCACCCATCTAGTCAAATACTCTGTCACGGTGATGATATAACATGCACCTGTCTTCTTGCCTAGGGGTTGAATTGGTCCTACAAAGTCAATTTCCCATTTATCAAATGGATGCAATGACACCAGTGGATTCAGAGGAATCTCATCCCTCCGTGGTGGCCTGCCTGTTCTCTGACATGCATCACATGTCCTACAATATGCTTTAGAGTCTTTATGCAACATCGGCCACCACAATCCAATGCATAAAATATTATGAACAATTTATTTTCTTGAATATTTCCCTCCTGCAACGCCTCCATGAGCTTTAGCGAGGACACTATTTCGCTCAAAATTAGGCACAGTTGAAGTATTTCATCTGATCCCATCTTATACAAATGACCCGTAATGACCACAGTCTGTCATGCGCACCACCAATTATTTCTTCTGTTGATTGGTATATCCCTCCGGAGTCGTTCTTGTAGTCAGGAAGTGGATAATATCCGCAAAGTGATTATCTGCTACATGCATCACGAAGAGTTGCGTGTCAGGCAACCCTTCCTCCAAATTGCTATGCTCCTCTCCTATTTCAATGCACGACAAAAGGTCTGGTCCCGCATTCAATCTTCCTAGTTTCACAATTACTTCAAAATCATATTCTTGAAACAACAACAATAACCTGCATGTCCCCCCCCCCCACCAATGTAGGCTTATTGACTATATAATTCAATGTGGAATGGTCTATGTACATCTTGAAATGTCCACCTAGCAGGTAATGTCTGAATTTCTGGAGCACATACACCATAGCCAACCCTTCGTGCTCTATCGTTGAATAATTATTTTTAGCTTTTGACATCTTCCTGCTTTCGAATGCTATAAGATGATCCATCTCCCCTTCACCAGCCTACGTTAGTACTTCTCCTAGTGCAATACACGAGGCATCAAAATGCACGTGGAATTCCTTCTTTCAATCCGGGAATACCAGGATCGACACGGTGACCATATTTTCCTTCAATACATTGAGACTTTGCTGACATTCTTCCTTCAAACAAAATGTAGCATCCTTCTTTGGAAACTTTTCCATGGGTGCATTAATATGAGCATAACTCTTGATGAACTTCTAATAGTATCTAGTATGATCCAGCATTGCGAGCAGTTGTTTGACACTTCTTGGCACCTCCAAATTAATTATGACCATGATCTTAGTAGGGTCCACCATTAGTCCTTGCTTGCACACCACATGACCCAACAAAATTCCGAAAGGGACAGAGAACAAGCATTTCTTCAAGTTTAGTGCAATCTGATACCTTCGGCATGTATCCAATATCAAGTGCAAACTGGCTACATGGTGCTTTACTAGCCCAAACACTGTCCAATCATCAAAATATACCTCCAAGAACTTCTGAATAAATTATTTGAATGTCGTGATAACTACGCACGAGAAGATCACCGACGCATTCTTAAGTCCAAAAGGCATCACTGTATACTAGAAACATCCCCACTCTATCGCGAAGGTGGTCTTACTCCTGTCTTCTAGCTCGATCTTAATCTAATGGTATCCAGAGAACCCATCAATGAATGAGTAGGGCCTCCTACCCTCCAACATTATCCAGTACTTCATCTGTGAACAATTTTGAAAAAGGATCATGAACGTAGGCATCCTTAAGCTTCATAAGGTCTACACAGATCCTTATTTCTCCTTTTTGCTTCTTTTCCTGGACTACCATTGGGCTCACCCAATCAGATTCCTCCACAGGTTCAATAATGCCTACCTCAAGCATCTTATCCAACTCTAAGCACATATTTTCCTTGTATTTGGGATTTAGGTGATATGGCCTCTGCTTCACAAGCTTCATGTCTGGTTTCAAAGTTATTTTCATCACTCTTAAATTGACTATGATGCCTTTCAAGTCTGAAAATTTTGTAGGGAACAAATCTTCATCTTCACGGAGAAACTCGACAACCTTATCTACTATGGTATCATCCCAATAATCCCCAATCTTCGCAAACTTCGGCTCCACCTTAGTGCTAATGTTTACTTGCTTAGTTTTCAATGGCGCAGTGATGTCTGGATTCTCTATCTGTCATCCCTCTACCTCATGGTGGCCTTTTGTTTCTGGATTGTTAATATTCCTTGGATCCTCATCGTCTTCTTCAGCAATCACATTACACCATTCCAGTGCATGGTGTAGCTGGGTGCTCCAATCTGGTTGAATCAATTCCAAATGATCATGCGGTATTCAAAAGATCATTGCCTTAACCTCCTCCAGCACCTCATCAATGCTTTCAAACCCATCTTCAAAACTGAATGTCCTCACAAATCCTTCTCTAAAAACATCCCACTTCGTGGTGTCGTGGCAGAGTTCCGTTTCTAGGTACAAAGTCATAGGAATTATGTTCAAAGTGTGATAGAATATATGCACCCATTCTGGTTGCGGATCTATTCCATATATCATAGCCCATTTGGCCAAGTGATCGCGTGGGTCATTCCGCTTGTCATACTTCTCTGTTAGTCGAACTTTTGGGCAACCAAACTTTAATCTCATCATTCTTCTTTAGTCGCTTCACTGATCAAAACTGTCTTTGTGCATACCCCACCACTGAGAGAGCGTAGTGCGCAGTGCCCAGTCCAACACCTGAAAATGGTAATCCTTTGGAACTTATCTTTCAAAAGAATCCAAAAATTTATCCATGTTAGAACCATCATAATAAAAAAAATTTCTTACCTCCAATGACACACAGTGCAACGATTTTGTCATCATGTTGCAGTGCAATGTGGATACTTCATGCATCTTGTTTTGCCAGTATTCCAACTCTTTGTCTGAATCTGAAGTACAGGAAATTTTCCGGTGCCATTGAAATCTGTCGATCATTTGTTGAATTAACCAAGTCTTGCTCTCACACTGTTATTTTATAAATCTGATCCAAATCATCATCGCTCTCCTCATAGTCGCAGACTGGTTCAGTATAGCATGGTCCTTCTATAGGGTCTAATGGTACTACAATCCAGAGTGATTTTCTTTCAAATGACATTGTTTTCTTCTTCAAATTGATTACCTCATTCATGTCAATAGCCTAATCAATTCATAGGAGCGCGAGGTATGGATTTATGTCATCAACAATCTCTATCACTTGAAAACCGACCAACGTGCTCGTACCTTCTATATATACAGTCACTCCATGTAATCACCCCATAGGGATAATCTTCTGTTGGTTTTACATCCTTAATTGAATTGGAGACCACTGAAACGCGGATCTCCCCATTCTTTCCCATGTTTGTTTAGGAAAAACAATGTCATCTGACCCCAAATCCAAAATAACTTGGTCCATCTCATAGTCTCCTATTTGTGAGGTGAGTATCATCTTGTGCCCTGTTCTCATCTTTTGTTCGCCTATTTTTCTGACTACGCGATGTCCTTCTCGAGCACCTTCCTTACCAACACACTTATTTATCAGTTCTTGTAGCCCTTTCACAACCTTTCTATCACGCAACGTCTTCATACAAGTCTCCAAGAAAGAGGTAAGCATGGAGGGGTCAACCTCTTTAGATAGACTGTCCTAACTTCCTAAGGTAGAGGCCTTGACGAAGATTTTCTTTGCTTCCATGAACGCTTCCTTCGCATTCTCTAGGTCAAATTCATCATCTTTTTCTGGAGCCTTGCATACCCATCCACGTTCGTCAGGCAGTTTCCCTTTATCATCATCAATCATCATTCCACCTCACAGCACAATATTCACTTTGGGATCCTCCTTGCGGGGCGTGGACCTCATCATCTATATATTTTTGTAGGTTGCTAAGGTTGTGCCTTCTTCTCTTGCATCTTATCTATCAATATAGGGCATTCTTCTTTCACGTGGTCAAACTGAGTACAATATCGGCATGATAGGCATGTTTGGCTTGTACACTCCCACACGCAGTGTCTTGGTACTTCGCAATTATAGAAAATAACTTGCCCCAGACCTCTACCAGGTCCTCCTCCTCCTTGGCCTTGTCCGTGCCCTTGATATCCTCCACATGCTCCCCTAGTGCCTTGATCTGGAGGCCGCGTTTCTATTTTCATTCGATACGCGGGTGTTATATCCATCATCAATTCATAGCTACGACAGTTACGCTCATCATGGTCCACCGATTTACAAAATTTATAGAATAATTGTTGTGGCATCTGTACAAACTTTTGAAGCAAATGAGAATTATCTGTAACATGTTTTCCAGCCACCTGACAAATAGCGCACCATAGCGCGAGCCCTGTACTTTGTCCTACTGAATTTTCTTGCCTCAGAGGCATTGGCCCTCCTCCTATAATATAATTCACAAAGACAGGGCAATAATCTTTATCATGCCTTGACTTTTAAATTTGAGGTACCAAACTTCTTCGCACACTTCCGGCTAAGTCACGTTTTCCTTTTTCAAGCTCTGTAATTCCAAGCAAAGATTTTGCAATTCTGCATGAATCTCCAGAACTCCCAATGTAGCTTCCTGAATAGGCGTTTCATGCAATCTCATCGCAATTTCCAGGGATTTCACCTAGGTCCCTATTTTTTGCTGCAATAAAGCAACCCTTAGGTGGGGTAGGAGTGAGGCTACAAACCATTCGCAGTGCTAACTATCCGTGAGATTCATATTAGCTTTTCAGATCTGGCACTTCAATATTTGATACAATTCCTAGGGTGTTTCGTCAAGCCTCATCATGATTTCCTTGAATCCAACGACTCATTGTGATTTAGACTTAGGCCTACCGAATTCCTTATTCAGAGCAGTCTGAGTGTCCTCTAATGATGCTAGTGGGTTATCGGTGCAGTACTTAATGTACCATGTCAGTGTCCGAACCTGAATAACAGTGACCGACTGTGCCTTCTTTATATGAGCACCTGTAATATTCTATGTCATCCATACAGCCTTCACAATGAACCAAAACTGATCTGGGTCCTCACTTCCTAATCCCTTGAAAACAGGCAACTTCATGGTATTCGACATATTGAATGGTGGCGGAGGTGGTGGTGGTGTGGGTGGATGAGGTATTTGCGGAAAGCCCTTCTTTATCAACTGTACAATGCTTCGCAGTGAGGCTTGTACTACTCCCTTGTCATCACTCGAAGGAAATTCTATCAATGGGCTACATTCCGGACCTGCTCTTTCCTTATTTCTAAAGAATCGTCCACTTCGCGTAGATCTAAACATCAAGGTAGTGGCATAACCCACTTTTCACATAAGAGAATTTTAATCTATGTATTCAAAGATCTCAAATACTTACCTCATGGTCTCTTGAAAAAGCGTCGCTCTGCTTCATTGTAGTTGACTGTGGTATCGACCGCGAATTCTGTAGCAAAATCTCCGATGAATCGACCAAGCCAATGATCAATGGTGCGTGTTAGCTTACCTTTAGAAGCTTCCAACCTCCGCACTAGCTCCAGGGTCCACACTATTGGAACATCAAGCCTCCACCTTCCTTGTTCATTTGCCAATTTAGTGATCCAATCATACAATTCGATCAAGAAGGTGCAGAAGAAAATTTCTTGTATATTTGTGTACATATATCTGTCCAACCACTATTATTTTTTTAGGCAATTGCGCCACGAATTCATGGATTTTTCTCTCCATCCACTTCTCAATTTATTTCTTTGTCGAATTCTAGTGATTTGACATCACACATCTCTTTATGTAGATCCCGGTCCCAACAACAGAACCATTTGTTCTCTTAGTAGGTCCTAACCCAGATTCAAAGTTAGTTGCGCCAAACAAATCCCTACAATACTGGCCCTTTCAACATCAATCCATGGAGCGCGGACTGAAGTCTCACCTGAAGTAGTATGAAGGGATGCTGGAACCAAGTTTCCGCACCGAGAGATCAGCGTGATGTCATTTTGTGCCTTAAATTTTCCTTCACGTAGATCGATAATCCTTTAGAGCTTATCGATGCAACTTCCTTTAATCAGCATCTAAACCTCCATGAAGGTCTACGACTGGATTTCACAGACCCTGAATATGTAAATTAACTACTTACATGCATCAAAGATTACTCTTAACCCATTATTTACTCAGATCTACTTAAGTGTTTGATAACTTTAATGTACAATAATATAATCTTCGTGTAAACCCTTAATGTTAATTGTTTTCACACAACAATATAGATCCAGTAAAGTCATGCATCAATACAACATTATTTCATAAACCCATCATTCATTACAGCATAAAGCGCATTCATATATAGCATAAGTAAATAGATGAAACACACGAATTTCTCTAATAATATTCTTTAGTAATATTCATTTCAGCTTACAGAATCAAGACTTCCCTATGCACTCAGCTACAAGGTTCCACGCACTCAATTGCGGACTCTACTCTAGGCCTTTGTGCACATAGCTACAAAGCCTTTTCCTTCCCCAATAATTCTACGATATTCCTTCTATTGACCCATTACATTTGTCTTCATCTATATCGTCCTACCTTAGACTCTCTAGGACACACTTATTTATGCAATCCCATGGTTCGCGGACCATGGGTAGTTCTTCAAAAAGCCGACTTAACTTACATAAAATAGGGTAAACCCATTTTTGACTCTTTAACTATCTGCATGCTCCACGACTACAATTTGTGGAGACTTTGCATTCCTTTACATAAAACTTTGGGCTTTTGCCCCAAAACTTGGACTTTTTCCCCAAAATTGACCCAGGGGACCCCATCCCAATAGTGTCTCTGCAGCTCTTCATGGTACCCAAACAAAATCTCTAAGGTTACTCCATCAGGACTTCAACAAAGCATAATGTCTCCAAGTCTTACGTTCTTCAAGTATTCCTTGGAAATTCAAGCAAGAATTCTAAACTTGTTCTTCAAATCCAAGGTTCTAATCATAGAATATTGTCCTCTATTCCAGACTGTAATATCACTGGTCCGAGTTTAGTTCTCACATGTCTAAGGTAGCGACTATACCTATCACAGGAGACAGTCTTAGTTTCTCCACAAGTGGTCGACCCTATTCTCCAAACCGAGCTTCAGTATCCTTCACACAGGTATAGACTTTTGTAACTGAGTTTAGGCAGACTATCCCACTATTTCCAAACATAGATCCGAACTCAGGTTCCCTTCCATAGGTATTTGAACTAAGCCTTAACTCTACTAGTCTGAGTTTAACAATAATCTTATCTTTTCACAAATTTGAGATAGAGATATAGAACTAATTTGAGCTACTAAATGAACCTCCATGGGACTATCCTTTAGGTCGAGGTCTGCACTTCTACTGAGCTACAAAAGGTCTAGGCCTTCGTAAATTTGTTGTGGCTTCGAGCCTCTCACATATGTATGTTCCACTTAGTCTGACCCTTCCAAATGTGACTCTCCATAGAATCAGGCTTCTTTGGAACTGAAGTGTCCCATAGATTCGAGATATTACCTTCTTACCTGCTTTAGATATCTAGTGATCCTTCTCGGCCTTTAAGTCTCATTTCCTTTACTCTTTCAAGTTCACGAGTTGTTAACTGTATCTTCCTCTCTGTAATAGATGACCAAGATCAATACTTGATAATGAAGTATTTGACTTGTATTTATATGAGTTTCGTCGATAAACAAAAATACACATTTATTAGAGGAGAGACCAACTTGTGCATGAGGTGGCACATTAAAACTATATTGGAAGGGATCTTTTTTAATAATCCACCAAATATAACATAGTTTCATTTTTTATGGAAACTATATTATGATAGTAACATACGAGGGGATATATCTTTTAAACAATGCAAAACCATATAATAATGGATGTTGGGAGGTCCCTCATGCCACATCATCACTTTACTCCCGCATATCGCAACTACACAAATATCGAAGATTTTTAAGCTGTGCACATGCCAAAGTTACGATGATAACAATGTTTATATTCCTATAACACATATCACCCCCTACTTGATCTGATCTCCAAAGCAGTTGACACGATATTACATCAGATGTGTTATCATAGAGCAATCAAGTCACCAACCATATCTCAATCATAGGTTTTAACATGACATGTCCTGCAAAACTTGTGATATGAAAGTTGCGACACACAGATGCGATATTATATTAGACGTGCTGTGATAGAGCAATTGGGTCAGAAACCATATCGGAATCGAAGGTTTTAACATGAAATGGCTACAAAACTTGTGATAGGAAAGTTCTGATGCATAAATGCGCTATTATATTTTAAAATGTTATGGTAAGGCCAGTCGAGTTTGTAACCATATCGGCAACCAAAGCTTTGCTCTCATTGGATGACATTATCGGAGGTGTCATTTCAAAACTACGATAAAGTGGCAGATGTGATTGAACAATTAAATTTTTTATTAGATAACGTTGAGTCCGCATATCGGAAGTTGGAGCTAGTCACATATTGGAGATCATATTTTTTTGGGTGAAGACACATAACAAAACACCGATATGATTTCTCTTATTTGGTTCTGGATATTTTGCCAATATCGTTTATGTTTGGTCCTCTGATCTCATTGTTTCTACCCTTTGGCTCTTTGTCTTGGGCATATGTGGTCTTCTCTTTGGATCTGCTCCTCCTTGGCTTGTCACTTCTATTCTTGAATTCCGATGGCTTCTCTTTAAACTACTTCTCTTGGATCTACTCCTCCTTGGCTTGTTGCTCCTATTCCTAAATTCTAGTTTCTTTCCTTTGGCTTCTGATGGCTTCCGATGGCTTTTTGATCGCTCTGATGATTTTATTATATTTGTATGTATATTCAATGCTTATGCTATATTCAATCCATATGGTTCTCCATCTCATCATACTATCTCCAACTATGTCATCATATTTCATCAAGTACTCATCAAGGATATCATAATATACATGTCGTTATGGAATCTTCATTAGAACTTTCATCACTATGATCAATGGGAAACATCATGGATCACAAGAATTTGCCATCACAAACAATGCCATATTGACATTAATGATGATCTTGACTAACAATATGTGGTAAAGAGCACCTTAAGAGAGATTGTCCATAGAATCGAGGTGGTAGGCCTTAGATATATAGTGCACAGGAGGCACAAACTATTGGGGATGTTGGTCTGATAATTCCTCGTATCTATGTAGCATTGGATAACAAACAGGAAGACCATTAGGCATATATCATTGAGATGGATGGTAAGCTTTTTGATGAAGTTATTTTTATTTTAATTGACATGGATCTAATTATGGTTATTATAGTCCTAACTTGGTGGACAATTGTGGTTTTAATAAAGAAGTGCATGGAGAATCTTGGTTAGTACAGTTGGCTACAGGTACAAAGAAGTGAGCTCATCATTGTGTAAGACCTTGTGCATTTTATTTGAATGGCACGTGTACCACAACACATTTTAATGTATTACTGTTGGGATCATACAATACATTGTTGGGCATGGATTAGTTGTACCTTCATAGGACTAAGGTAGATTGTTATGAAAAAACCATTTAGTGCTTGGATGACAATGGGGAACTGAGAGTCCTACAAGGAAAGAAGAAAGCCACATCAGTTAGGATGGTGACATCTATGTAGGGAAATAATAGTTGCAGAATAGGGTGTGTGTTATTTGCAGTGCACATTTCTAGTGACAAAGGTAAGGAAGTTGAGGATCTAGATGTTTTGAGCAGGTACTCAGTTCTATAATAGTTTCAAGATGTATTCCCTGAGGATATTTCAGAGTTTCCACCTCAGCGGGAGGTAGAATTTTCTATTGAGTTGGTGCTAGGGGCAGCTCCAGCATCAAAAGCACCTTATAGGATGAGCACACCCTTGTTATAAGAGTTTAGGTTGCATTTGAAGGAAATGTTGGACAAGGGATACATTAGGCTAAGTGTATCACCTTGGGGCACACCAGTATTGTTTGTGAAGAAGAAGGATGGCACTCTTAGATTATGCATTGACTACAGGAAGTTGCACAAAGTGACCATCGAGAACAAGTATCCATTTCCAAGGATTGATGACTTGTTTTATTAGTTAAAGGTAGCAGCAGTGTTGTCAAAGATCAACTTGAGATCAGGATACCACCAGGTACACATCAAAGAGGAGTACATTTACAAGACAATGTTTGGGACCAGATATGGGCATTATGAGTTTGATGTAGTTCCATTCAGTTTGACTAATGCTCCAACTACATTTATGTGCTTGATTAATAGTATGTTGCACCTATATTTGAATAATTTTTTTATTATGTTCATTGATTACATATTGGTATATTCTAAAAATGAGGAAGAGCATGTCAAGCATTTAGTAGCAGTGTTGAGGTTGTTGAGAGAGAATTAGTTGTATCATAACCTCAGCAAGTGGAATTTCTTTCAGACTGAGGTACACTACTTGGGACATGTTGTTTCCAAAGAGGGAATAACAGTGGAACTATAAAAGATAAGGGCCATCATGGAGTGGGTGGCTCCCAGTAATGTGGATGAGGTGAGATCATTCATGGGATTGGTAGGTTATTATAGGAGGTTCATCAGGAACTTCTCACATATTGCTTATCTTGTTACATCATTGCAGAGTAAATGTAAGAAGTTTGAATGGACAGAGGAGTGTGAGGACAGTTTTTGTTGACACATGCACCAGTGCTACAGATTTCAGATCCGGACAAAGAACTTTTAGTATGTACAGATGCTTGCAAGAGAGGACTCAGTGGAGTCCTTATACACAAAGGGCAAGTGGTATTCTATGAGTCACTAAAACTAAATGAGCATGATCAGAACTACTTAACTCATGATCTTGAGTTAGCAACAATCATACATGCGTTGAAGATGTGGAGGCACTGTCTTCTTAGAAGGAGGTTTGTGCTTATGGGTGATCAAATTGGGTTGAGGTATTTGTTTGACCAACCAAATTTGAAAACCCGATAGACTAGCTGGTTGGCCACGATTAGCGAGTTTGAATTCAATATCAGGTACATCAAATGAAAGGAGAACAAGGTTGTAGATGCTCTTAGCAGGTGGATATAGGTAAATCATATAGCAGCTATGAGTTCCTATCAGATAGATTTACAAGATAAGATCTTGCAGGTAGGTCAGAAGAAAGTCAGGTGTATGGAGATTATGCACAGGTTTCAGCAAACTACAGGTACATGTAGTGGTACAAGTATAGGTATATGTGTAGGTACAGGTAGTGGTATAAGTGTAGGTGCAAAGGATGTGGACTATTGTCTCATGGTAGATGGATTGGTTAGATTTAGAGACAAGATATATGTGCCAGATAGCAGTGAGCTCAAGAAGGTGGTATTGAGGGAGTTTCATGTGAAACCATATTTAGGTCACCCAAGCTATTGGAAGACGTTGATAGCATTGAAGAAATTTTATTATTGGCCAAATCTAAAGAAGGGCGTGATAGATTTTATTGCTAGGTGTTTTGATTGTCAGCATGTGACGGTAGAGTGTAAGAATCTAGGTGGACTACTACAACCGATTGTGATTCCATAATGGAAATGGGAGGTCATTTCCATGGACTTTATCACAGGTTTTCCAAGGATAGTGAGACATCATGATTCCATCATGGTTGTTGTGGACAAGTTGACAAAGGTTGCACACTTCATTCCAATGAAGTCTACATTCTCAGCTAGCAATATAGCACAAGTAGTCATTAGAGATGTGGTCAGACTACATGGTGTTCCAAAGAATATTGTGTCAGTTAGGGATGCACAGTTCAGATAAGTGTTAAAAATGCTTCTTAGCAATTCTCAATTAAGGTTGATACCCCTATGCTTAAATTTGTTGTTTACACTTGTAAATTACATATTTGTGGTATGTTTGACGAAATATCTGTCATGTCTATTCGGGGTCAAGTTAAGGGCTTGTTCAAGTATTTGCATTTGCATCATCATTTCCTTGTTATCTTTTTGTCATAAAGGTGTCATTTAATTTTGGGCTGTGACCTAGGCTCTAGGCTTGAAAACATTGCTCAAATCTCAGGGACGTTGGCACAACACTGAGAAAAATAGTCCTTGTACATTCACATGCCTTGTCATGAGAGCATATAGAGCCTCTTGGATGCTATTAGGCCCGTATTATGTGAGTGTCTAGGGGTCAAGTGATCTAAAATCTCAGTGGGATCTAGTTGTTGGTTACCAAAAAGGTTTGGATGGTCCTTAGGAGTTACTTTGATGATGTGGAAGGTTTGTATGATGTGTTTGTGATTATGTTTCCTTAAGGCCAGCTAGGAGTTGAATCCAATCGTAGTAGCCTCTCATCACATGTTTACCTCGGCTGGTCGGTTACTTGGGTAGATGTGGGAGGAGGGTGTTACACATGAGGTATGGAACATCTCATGCACACCTAGGAAATGTTGGTCCAATCTGATGGATCACTAAACCATCAAGTATATGATTCTTGGTCATGCGATAAAGAGTTGGAGTCAAGCACACGAGAAACAACCAAGTCAAAGGGAAATGATGATTCCCTATACTTTATCTAAGGCATCAAATAATGATGAAGGCTCGAACCAATGTACACAGCCCTCTAAACCACTCTCCTAGAATAAATGTTTTGAAGTCGACAAAAGAGCACCCACCAAAGTTGAGGTAATGAGGATTCCTCAACAAAGGCATAAGTATCATAGTGATGTGATTGATAGACTGACACCAGGGATGATGTTGGAAGAATAATACAAGTGGTGGACTAATGACTTCCCTTTTCAGAGCATAATATGCATGGTTGACCTCGCAATGACATACTCAATTCCAAAGGGGATGGTCAATTACTTAGACGGAGGATTTTCAAAGATACATCAATATAGTTGGAGGCAAAATATAACTAAAATGGGATGAATGTGACAAAACGATGGATGATGTACTATAAAGGGACTTAGTAGGACTCAGAACAGACTCCATGGATGCAAGGGTGACTCATCTCTGATGCTCTAAACAAGGGTGACTATATGATGCTGCCACATGGGAGAGGCTCGAAAGGGACCATAAAACATAAGTAAAATGGTTACTCATAATGAAACTCGACATATAATTCAACAAGTGCAAAGGAAAAGTGTTACTAGAGTATAGGTGAATCATATGAAAAGATTCAGTTGTGCTAGGTAGCAAAGTGAGACCTCATGGAAAAAATGGATTCGCAGTGAAGTTTCAAACTACCAAAAACGAAGAGATGCTCATTATAAATCTCAATGAAAGAATTCCAACGATGATGATGGTTTGTCAAACAAATTAAGTTATGGCTTACTCGTAATGGTCAATGGAAAAACTATGGTTTTTCCTATAAAATGGTTTCTTGCCCACAAATCCAATTCATTTGTACATTGAGTTGTTCGAGAATTTGGAGAAGAGGAGGAGGCCCTAAATATTGTCAAGCTAGTAGTGGAAAAATAGAACATTGGAATTTGTATATGCAACTTTCAGGTAGGTGGCCTAATCCCACTTATTATTTCCAGTCGATTAAGTTCTTAGATTTTCATTGGGCTTAGGTAAAGCTTGGATTTTCCTCATGGTTGAAACACACCTATTGGACCTTTTTCTACACTATGGGGCACTGGAAATAGGCTAAAAAGTGTGCCCAATGTTGTTTTTGGATGAAAAAATACACTTTGGTCCTAAAGGAAGACAATGTTGTGGGATTCAAGGAAGTTGAAGCTAAGGTATGAAAATGCATTTTGTGACTCTGAACTGACAAAATATGATGGTTTTTGGAAGGTATGGCAGAGATAAAGTTGGTGGGGCAAGAATTTTTCTTTAATTATATTTTCAGTGAGATTTAGGGGAATCAAGTTGTCAAGGGGGCTTTGGTGCGATATGGGTTGGTTAAGTTCTTGGAGAACCCATTGATGAGGGTGGGTGAGCCACTTTTATCTTAGATTTTGAGCTACTAGGACCTAGATCAGGAGGCCTCTATGATATAAGGGAATAGGATGGAGATCACTGATCCAGGTGGATATTGGTGGCCACCCACCTATTCCACTTGGACCGCCACCATTATTTCTTTTAGTTTCTCAGTTTCCTTATTTGAAGCGCAATTTACTACTTTTGGCAGTTTTTTCGGGCCCTCAACTTCTGAAGTCATTTTGAGGCCCTAAACGACATTTTTTTTGGAAAAATGGAACCAATATGGGTTTGAAACCAATGTTGTCCATTCAAAAGTTGTATTCCTCGAGTATATCTTTCTAATGAGGTATTGTTCACGTCAAACAAAGATCGTATGCCAAAGTTACGACCCCAGGAAGGTGATGTACCAATTTACCCAAACGGGGCCCATATTTTGGCACTTCATCTCCTAGGGTTAGGTTTTTGAATGTTTAGGAATTTCCATTATTTCTTAATAATAATAGGCCTTTTAGCCTCATTGTAACACAATTCAGAGGCATGTAGCTGCCACATCTCTTCTCAGAGATAAGCTACCATTGCCCAAGCTAATCTTATTTCCATTCTATTTGTAAGCATATTTCAGTATTTTATATTAATGAAATGAAGTGTTATTTCTACTGTATATTTTTGTTTATGTTTATATTTGTAATTTGTTGCATTCCTATTTAAATATGAATCAATCGCGATCTAGGACATATACTTTTTGACTGGGTTTCCACCCCTGGGGTGATGGGAGAGATTCATCTGGTGCTACCTCATGGGATGCATATTAGAGAGTTTGTGGACCATAATTATGTACATATTACGAGTAAAGGCCATAAGCATTCAGATACGTGACTTGGAGATGCTTGAGACATGAGCTACGACTGCAATAGTGGTGTGGATCTTAGGTAGTCATGCCTTCCACTACATTTTTGGGGGGAAGATGATGCTATTGGAGAGTGTACTAAGAGGGACCTATGATGTGTGGGCCTAGATGTTAATGAATTTGTTGAAACATCAGTTGGTTCTACATAGGAAGCGGGCCAATGATAATTGTTCATTTGGGATTGTTTTGTGCTCATTCGTCTTTGAGAAGATCCCTAGCATATGACCACATGTACAGATCCATGATGAGGGCCCACGGGAGCTTTGAATGCACCACTGGAGGCAGCTACTGTGAAGAGCTAGAGGGGTGGGGAGTTGGACGAGTTTTTCGACCTTACTTCCTTGCCCATTGGGATCATATGCCACTCTACATAGATGACTAACCATACAACGAAATGAAATTCCAGGTGTATCCTTGTTATTCATAATTTACGAATCAAGACAGAAGTATCTTCCCTAAACCTAGTGGCCTGGTATAGAACAACATAAAGAAAAGAGTATAAAGTTCCCTTTAGAGAAATTGTAGAATGGAAATATGCTTACTTGTGATATGTCACAAGTTGTTCTCTCGTTTTAGCTTGTAAGCTCCAATCATAGCTCTGATCACTATAATTAGAACCTACACATACAATCAACACAAGCCAAGGATCTATGACATCTATGTAGCATTATCCAATCACTTTTTTCAATGGATCAACATAGCATTGAAATATATGAATGTAAACATAACATAACACATATAGGAAAACAATATACTCTTTGTATTAATATGAAAAGAAGAGAGTTTGCAACCAAAAATTGAAGTTGATCTTGTCACATATCTCCCCAAGTTGACTTATC
The DNA here is from genome assembly GCA_000404065.3 of Pinus taeda. Taxonomy (NCBI): domain Eukaryota; kingdom Viridiplantae; phylum Streptophyta; class Pinopsida; order Pinales; family Pinaceae; genus Pinus; species Pinus taeda. Next base: position 45,367 of record APFE030576433.1, on the reverse strand, counting down.
CTTCCTTGTCACAAAGCACACCTCAATTTCACCCTAATGCATGGAAATGATAACTCTCTTAGGTTCAAAGAAGCAGCATGAGGTATGATTAGTCTCCAAAATCCCACCCTGATATTGTACATGGATGTAGATTTATAGGAGAGTGTGGTAGTTTAGGAATTCTTATCCATTTACCAATTTAGGCTTGAGATCCATTCTTTATGGGAGGATGAGATCAAGGGATAAGAGGTGAAAACTTCAAGGTAGGATCAGATAGGTTTCAAATTTATTATCCAAGGAAAATGATTGCAACAACTCCTAGAAGCTTCTGGAAGAGAAAGCTTTGGAATTATTTTTCTTTTACCGAATTTCTAGAATCAGCACACCCCTAACAAGTGAAAACCTACAACTGATCATCATTGGTGCACAATGGAGCAAACTGTTGTTGAACGCAGGTCCCTAAAGGGCCATGGTGTGCTAGGCCTTAAAAGCAATGAAATGAAGCAGTTAGACCCAGAAACTTATGGATTTGGAAGGTTCATGCTTTGGGATTTGTGTAAGGATGATGAAAAGGTCTTCATGGATGTTGATTGAACCAACTTGTAGGCTTATTGACCAGATGCGACAAAATGGCCTATAACAGATTTCCCCTAAAGTGAAAAGTCAGAAATAGTGGTTTCTGATTGAATGTATTTACCATGCGACAAGTTTAGATCAAGAACAACTGGTTGAGATCATCATCTATTAAAACACATTTTCATCATGAAATTTTTCCTAAGGGAGGCATAGTTCCCATACTCAGCAAATAAGATAACATTACATGTACAATGATCAAGAATCAACTTCCATTGATGAGAAAGTGTGGATCAATGATTGAATGACTCTTTGATCATAGCCATCATACCTTGTAATCTTTCATTAATCCTGAAAGAACATCCCGAATGGATGGACCTAGATCTACAGTCTTCTATCTCATTCACTCGATCGTCCAAGTATGAGCCTAACCATGTGAATAAAGGAGTTGCAATCAAACGCGGCAAACACCATCTGATTGCCAACCAATGATGTAAGTGGTTAACAAATGTGAGAGAAACCACTGATGATGTTAATGGCTCTCAAGGTACTACAATACAATCCATATGGTGTGAATGAATGAGTTGAAGTCAAATACCACATGAAATTTGTTGGTTGAAGGCCAATGATGTATACAAGTCCCATGGTATTGAAGCATGAGTTTCTAAGTCAACTTCCTGGATAATAAGTTGATGTTAATAGGAAGTGACCTATTGCAGGATGACCTTGATGTATCCCCCATCAACTACATGAAATGGGTATCATGATTTGAGGCAAAATTACATTGATTTGAAACTAGTTTAGAAATGATAGATATGGAATGAAGGCTTAAGAGTATTGTAACAAATGTCAACTAAATGAATTCTCTTGAACACATCGAAGACATTGAATGGAGGTGCCAGCATTGACCCACAACTAGAAATGAAGGATTTGAAATGGTGTGATGAACAAAAAAAGCATATTTCCCAACCCAATAGCCACAGAGATGAAGTGGAAGAGTTTCATGTTCAATAGTGACTTCTTTCCATTAATAGGTGGAGTACCCTATTTTCCCAATTTCTCCAACCATTTCTGGTCAGTACCTTTTTATTTTTTTAACAAGCCTGAAGAGTATAACATATGCATGATCTGTAAGTTCATCCTTTGGATGAATCCCTTTGATTATTTTTAATGAACCCTGAGAAGGAGTGGTTCAGTCCCATCATGTTCAATGAGTCCATCATTGTTTGATGTTTTAGTGAGTCTAGTGAAGGTTTAACTTGACATCCTTTTCATGTTTAGAGAGTTTGAAAAAGAGGAAGAAAATAAAACTGTAGATATTCCTTTTCATAAATAGTACCTTGAGTCCGAAAAGGCAGAAAACAATACTCAAGAGAACCTCTTATCCATGTTAAGCTAAGGTATTCCTTTTTCATAATTAGTCTATCTCAGTCTACAAAAGGGTTAAGACAAGTGCTCGACAATATTTTCATATTTTAGGAGATTAAAAAGAGCTAAAATAGGACTCTAGAGTGTTCCTTTCGCATAGGTTTACAGAGCCAACAAAGCAATGAAACTATGCTCTTTGGTTAAAATGACCTGTTTCAATTCAGACATTGTCAAATCCATTAAACAATTGTCAACCTAGTCAAAACACCACCAAAATATTAAAAATACCTGTTTCGTGATAAAACTAAATCATATTTATGTAAAAACATTAAAAAATTAATAAAATAATGATGAAAATGATTATAAAATACGCAAAAGGTAACTCATTTTTACCATTTCACATTTCACCTCTTGGAGAGTGAGTTCTGAGTGTTTTTGCACCAATCTTTTGTTGTTGATTCCGAACAATCCAATGGATCATTTCAAGTGTCATCACTTCCAGGTAAGAGATATAACCATCCTCTTTCCTTTCATGGTTCCATTTTGTGATTTCATGCACATGTTTCAAGTTTTTGAGGGCCCTAGGGATCTAATTCTTCGCCCTAGGTCCAATGCATCCTCAGAAGGTTGAAAGGTGTGCTGAACAAGAGAAAAATGTACTAGGGAGAGAGCTTCCATGCACTGTCTACCCTTAGGAGGGTTCGTTCGACACAATTCCCAATCTTGTTTTGCTTCTTTGCCTCAAAATTTCTCTAGTATTTTTCATGAAATTTGCCTTAATGGTCCTTATGATGTTTCAGGTGTCTATTGGAAAACATTTCCTTGATATGGAGGGAAAGAGAACATAAGAAACAATATTTAACTGCATCTAATTATCCTACCATAATCTAGGCTTTAAGATATTGTGAACTCTTAAAATTATTTTGGCTTCCTCATATGAGGCAGGAGATGGAATTATTGAGGTATCTTCTTCGTGCATGTGATGTTCAAGCACAAGAATTTAGACTAGGTTCACATATGTTGGAAATACAAGTAGAAATATATATTTATTGACTCGTTTGTTAAGGCGAGGTGCCCCCATCTCTTTATTTGGCTCAAGGTGTGGTGGAGAGATAGTCAAATATTACAATAGTGGACATTGTCAACCGAGATCCCAATTAATTAAGGATGGAAAAATTGACATCAAAGATGTAGTCTGTTTTCCTTTAAGAATGATCATGTTTATCATCGCTAGATTGGCTAGTAGCATGACTCTACATGTGGCAAACAAGTCCCGTATGCAGTATGCTCTAGAATGTTTGGAGCCGACCGTTTTCAACTGGAGTGAGGGAGTTTTGGTAAACATAGCAGCTAACCAAAGAAAAACATGGGCGGTTAAAGAACTTTGGTTATGATTAAATCTTCATTTATTTTTCTTTAGAGTGGATTTCATTGCTCAGGCCACACCATATCTCACTCAAGCCTGTAGATCCAAGATTCCCATGGATGAGGAGATGGGGGGATCTCATGTCTAGAGATGCAGGTCCATCATCGATGAGCTTCACACCAGTCTTCTTCATATGGTTGCACATGAAACTCATTATGGTAGAAGGCTATCCATATGCAAGGATGGATTTTTATAGAGACCCAAAGCTCATGCTTCCTAATGGCAAGCAATGGGGTGTCATAAGTAAAACATTTTGACGATTTTTGGATTTTTACGTTTTATAATTTTTTTGTGATTTTTGATGTATCTGAGACTAAACTAATGGTTTGTACACATGAAAATATTGGACCCATTCAACTAATGGGCTCTTCTTATCTTCATTGTGTAGGAGACCCACAACAGGCACTAGCAGTAGTATAGGTTGCTGCAGCAGGATCATAGGTACTACAAGATCTCAATTTGGCTGAGACCCTTGTAGAGGTTGAGTGTCACATGGAGGGGTTGACCCATGGCACTGACGAGCCTTGGTATTGCAACAAGAGTGTTGCAACTCCCAAGGCTACCGACTTTAATTATCAACCTGGGGTTCATACAAACTTAAGAGGTGTCGGCACTATATGTGCGGCATGCAATGTGTCCTTCCTTTGCTATCATGATATAATGCAGTGCACGTATTGAAGTCAAATCCTAAAATAATTCCAAAAAATGAAATGTTTGAAATGGAACCTTAACCTATTACAAGAAAGAGAGTACAAGGAAAGAGACGGAAATTCAGTCCTAATTACACCATTTCCTAATTAATTGCCAAGAAACTATTGTTTGCAATAATGCTAAATTATCATGAACCAAATGCTACTATCTAAGCATGGAAGTAAGAGGCATCAAACATCACTAATGTGCAATTAAAGGGACTGAAATAAATCTATTTTTTTCTTTTTGTCTTTTCATGCAAAATCAAGTATGCACACTAATTTCTTTTGGTGATGTGGCAGGTGAATTAAGGATGTTGGAGGTTGGATGGAAGGGTTAGGGGATGGTTGGATGGTGTGGGAGACCCTTGGAAGGCTTTTGGCAACTTCCTAGAGGTTTTCTCTCAATTCAGCCTCAAAACGCCATTTGAGGAAAACCTACAGGATGTACTAGACTATAGGAATTATAGGAAACCTACAGGATACAACCGAAATCCCTTGATTAGTGGATCTGCTCCCTTGATTCGTGGAACACATTCCAGTATTTTCTCAATCATTGGAGTTCCACAATTTGTGCCGTAATTCGATAATATCTTGTTGACTTGGTATTTATTATTGATCCTCCAATATTAGGGATCAAGTCCCTAAATTATCTCCTCCTCCAACTCTTCATAATTTGCCCAATATTCTCATAATATTCCACAAAAATAAATAATATTAGGCACAAATATTCAATTATTCATAAAACTTCTTAATTAATATATTAAAGTTAAAAATAAATTATCTAATGCAAAAAGAGAGGTTTAATGTGCTGAAGGATGGTCATAGGCCTTAATTTATGTTTTAAACTAGAGGCATGGGCCTTAATTTATGTCTAGTATAAAGGCCCATCATACCCCCTGCTGAAAGTGTTGCTCATCCTCTAAGAAACTTAGTGACCTCATTGTGCCTCATCCATGGCCCTGGTGACCTCTCTCTTGTGCATTAAGAATCTTGGCTGTAAGCTCTACAAGGACAAGCCAAAAAACATATATGTGCAAAGAAAAATCCTTGTTTCTTGAGACCATTAGTTTTCCTTCTTCCCCTTATTCAAGATGGTTCTTGATTGTTTTTTTAGTTTGGCAAGGTCTTCCACACCCTTATCAACCTTCTGCTACCTTGTTCCACAATTTATTTTCCTTAGGACTGCCTCCTCTAGAATTTCTGGGTCACTGTATTTCCTACGTGATCATCCTGTAAAAAACACAGTTCCTTTGTGAACTAAAGTAAAGGAGTGGAAAAAATGACATAAATGGTCGAGGAATGAATGATAATAAGTGGTAAATAAAAATGTGAGTGATAGGGGTCTCTTTGTGATCCTCCTTTGCTCTTTGACCATCCTTTTTGCTGACTTGCAAATGGAAATTTCATGAAAATAGAGAGGATGCTCTCTTTGTTTTTTTTCTTTCCAAGAATGAAATGGGATGGATGAATGATGAATAGGTTGTGAATATGAAGTGGATGGAGAGCTTGGAGTGTTGTGGGGACCTTAGACTTTGCAAAAATTTATTCTTTTAACAACTGTCCTCATTTCCTGAAATCATCACCCTTCATAATTTGACTTTTCAACATTGCATGAGTGAAGGAGTGAGCTACAATCAACTAGTTGAAGGCGGCTGAGACTACTGACCCATCCTTAGCTTATAAAACCTCATCTCTCATGCATTGACAACAAATCTCTAACTATAATATGCTCAAGAGAAGAGGTCAAGAATATTGCATACCTGTACCTACCTGACGGTTGTTGGAGAGACATGCATGCTGCCGCTGAGTTGATGTTGATGTGAAGGTGTTGGATGGTGATATCGATGATCTTGATGTTGCTGCTAACCTCTGGAGGAGCTTCTTTGACCTCTGGATCTTTAAAACTGCTCACTACCAATCCTGTAGGTGTTGTTCTATATTCTATAGGTTTACAAGACAATGACTTGTTTTATCCATATCTCCCAAATGGTAGACTCAATTGAGATGAAACTTTTTGAGCACGTTTCCGTCATCATTATGCACTTCCCCATAGAAAATTTTTGGTCAATGGATGCATGAATCTCGAGAAAAACTAAAAATGGCTGAAGGTGATGGAGGCTGATTTCTTGGAAACCATGCACCGGAATTTGTTGAAATTTCTTAGGCATGTTACCATCATCTGTATGCATCTCTCCATGAAACAACTTTTTAAATGGATGCACGAATATCGAGAAAATGCAAAAATGGATGAAGGTGATGGAGGCTGATTTCTTGGAAACCATGCACTAGAATTTGTTGAAATTGCTTGAGCATGTTACCATTACACATATTCATCTCCCCCTGAAGCAACTTGGCAAATGGATGCATTATTTTCATGTTATGGCAAAACAAATTTATGCTCTATGTATTTTTGTATCCTGCAGTAAAACAAAGCATCCTGTGGTTTTTTAGGATAGCAAGTAAAATTAGTGGTAGAATTTTTATAATGTTGGGTGGATGGTGAAAATAGATGAGGGTGATGGATTGGCATGGCCTTGGCCTTGTTGGAGTATTTGAGAAAAGTAGGAGAAAGTCAAAATTTGACTTCTTTTGACTAGGCTTGACCAATTTTCCTTATGGTACCAACTTGTTCTTATTGCTTGCAGATGTTGGAGAGTACATGCATGCATGAATCAAGGATTCTTTTATTTGTTTTCTCTTTTTTTTTCTAGGCCTACTAGCCGCCTCAATGAGGTTTTCAACTAGTAGGTCTTCCTAGGCACCTCAAAGGAATTTTTCACCTAGTATCTTATTTTTTTCTCTTTTTTCTTTTTTTCAACCCATTGACTGCCTCATGGAGGTTTTCAATAAATGAGCCAATCTGAGGTGCCTCCAAGGAGGTTTTCACCTTAGATTTTTATTTTTTCTCTTATTTTTCATTTTGTTTTGTTTTGTTTTGTTTTGTTTGTTTGTTTTTTTTTTTTCTTCTACCCTACCCTACTTGGAAAACAAAATCACTTTCAAGTATGAGAATACTTCCAATGGAGCCATGTGCACATCAAGATGATAGACAAAATGATGTGGAGGCTTGAAATGTATGCTTTGACATGTACCTAGATTTCAGAGACCAAAGTATTTGACTTTGAAATGATCAAGCATAGTTGAGGAAGAGAGTGATGCTGCAACTTAGTGACTGTCTGGAACCATATTTCAATATAGTTGTGTTGTCCTTGGTCCTTTTGTTGATATGGATCATTATTCATGTCTTCTTCTACGATGACCTTCAAATGTTCCTCTTTTTGTTGATTGTTCTCTTGAATACATGGAGGATTTGATGTTAACCATGAGAGAGCTCTCTCGATCTCTGATTTGATGTCTGCTCTTCATCAAGTGCAACCCATGATTCTTTGATCTTCTCTTTCGAATCTTCTTTTTCTGAATGTAGTCCTTCAATGATGTTAAGAGAATCTCTTTTTTGTAATACACTTCATGAGCTATGGTGAATACCATTGAGCTCAAGAGGAGATGTTTGGAAGTGTTGTATCTCAGCATTATAAGTGGGCTGAGCTATTTCAATGTGTGGGTTTGGAATTGGTGGTACAAGTAGTTGAGTAGGAGTGTAAATTTGAGATGGATGTGGATGGAGTTCTGGTTGTTGTGGAGGTGAATGGTAAGGATAACATGGAGTTTGGTATGGAGGATATTGAGGAAGATACTGAGGATATTGTAGACATCTCCCATAAGTTCCTTGCTAACCTTGTTGCCAAGATTGGTTTTGGGGTTGAGATGGCCAATGTTGCCAAGGAAAGGTTGTGTTCCAATTACTTTGAGGTGGATGCTCATAAGCTCTAAATTGTGAATCAGGCTCTTGCATCATATGAGGCTAAATAGGTTGCCATGGTCCTCTTGGAGCTACAAAACATCACTGCATTGGCAATTGACTTGCTCCATTGTCCTCTTGGTGAACTTTCTTCAACCTTGGTAATGAGGAGCAACATTTAACATCATGTGATTCTACATGGACAACATAAACATCTTCTTTGTGCTCATTTTGTATTTTTAACATTTCTACTTGTTTGGTTAGGTTGCTAAGAATTTTTGTTTCAAAGTCATCAAACATATTTCCAAGTTTAGCTTGACATACTGATCATTATGCTGATTTACCTACACTTGCTTTTCCTCTTGATATGTGTTTGCATGCTTCACAAATTTCCTCAAATGACAATTGATATACATCACCTCTACTCATGAGATTAAGGAGATCAATCCACTCATCCCTAATTGTTCTAAGTAAGAGGGTTTTCAGTGTGTCAGATCCTAAATGATGTAGTTTTTCCCTCTTACATTATACATGAACCTCTCTATTATATCCTCTAGACTCTCATCTTCTCTTTGATTCATTCTAAAGATTTCTTCTTTAAGATCATGATCTTTATATTTTTCTAGGAATATCTTTTGCATATCATTCCATGATCTGATTGAAGTAGTCCCTAAACTCATGAACCATCTAAGAACTCTATCCTTCATTGTTGCCGGAAACAATCTCAATTTTTGAGTTTTTAATAAGTAACCATAAGATCTACAAACAATCTCAAATTCAAAGAGAAAGGTTTCCGAATCCTCTGACCATAGACCATGAAATTTTGGAAGAAAAGATGGAGGGATGTTATTCATGTGCACACTTCCATCAGTATCTTGAATTGGAAATCTAATAGGATCTTCCTCATTGTCATCATCGCCATCAATTTCTTCTACATTCTTCGCCATCTTCTTCTTCTACCTGCAAAAGTGAATGGTGATACGGCTCTTATTGCACCATGTGCTCAAATGGGGGACGGGGGGGGTTGGGCTGGTGTGGAGAATTTTGTTTTTTTTATGATTGAATGAAAAATATAATGCAATGCAATTTTCTACTTTTGAAATTAAATATGCCTAATGAAAATATATATTTTTTTTGTTTGTGCAAAAATTAAAAAGAAATGAATCAACTAGGGAAGAAAACAATGCATACTTTGAAACCTCTGTGGCAACGGCACCAAAAAGTGACGAGCCTCGGTATTGTAATAAGAATGCTGCAAATCCCAAGGCTACCGACTTTAATTATCAACCTGGGGTTTGCACAAACTTAAGAGGTGTCATCACTATATGTGTGGCATGCAATGTGTCCTGCCTTTACTGTCATGATGTAATGGTGTGCATGTACTGAAGTCAAATCCTAAACTAATTCCAGAAAATGAAATGTTTGAAATTGAACCTTAATCTATTGCAAGAAAAAGAGTACAAGGAAAGAGACGAAAATTCAATCCTAAATTACACCATTTTTTAATTAACTACCAAGAAACTATTGTTTGCAATAATGCTAAATTATCATGAACCAAATGCTACTATCTAAGCATGCAAGTAAGAAGAATCAAACATCACTAATGTGCAAGTAAAGGGACTAAAATAAATATGTTTTGTCTTTTTGTCTTTTTCATGCAAAATCAAGTATGCAAAATAATTTATTTTGGTGATGTGGCGGGTGAATTAAGGATGTTGGAGGTTGGATGGAAGGGTTGGGAGATGGTTAGATGGTGTGGAATACCATTGGGAGGCTGTGGTGACTTCCTAGAGGTTTTCTCTCAATTTAGCCTCAAACCACCATTTCAAGAAAACCTAAAGCATGTATTAGAAACCTATAAGATGATCATGTAGGAATTACAGGAAACCTACAGGATACAGTCGAGAGAAAAATGTGAGGTGTTGGTGGTGATGGGAGGCCTAGGAAAGGTGTGTGATGGGTGGAATGGAGTGCTTAAATTCCTAAGATCACTCAGAACTCAAAACCAAAGTTGGGAGATGGATGGATTCGCTCAAAAATCTTGTGAAATAATGAAATTGGTGAGGGTTTAATGACCAAGAAAATCAAATCAAAATTGGATGGGACAATTTTTTATATTAACTAGGATGTCTTAGGTCCCTATTCCAAGTGGAATCACTAAAAAATACCTATGTTAATACATGCAAAAGAAATAAAAAAAACATTACTAGTCGAAAAATATAGAAATTTGAGAACTAGTGGGCTAGTAAATCTAAGAAATGCCTAACCAATCAAGTGAAAATGCAATGAGGTAATTTTTTTTATGAACTAGACTTGTTTTGTAATCTAATGAAAGTGGAATCAATTCGATCGAAGCTCATTAGGATGCTCTAAAAAATAGCAGAAATTTACTGTTCTTCGCTAAAAGGGAGGTCCAACAATTTAGATTTGGGAATAAGAAGACTAATCCAATCAACTCAATGATTAATATGAACTTCCAAAGCTTTTCCAATGATGAAATAATGTTTGTGATCCTGCAGAAGAACTTACATCAACCATCTAACTCAATCCTAAAAGAAGAAATCATTAACACTAAATGCAGAAGTAGAAAGAAATAAAAACTAGAGAAGCATGTGAATAAGCAATGAAATAATGGAAAGAAAATGATACAAAAGGGCTTTGAGGTTCCCGGGATTTCCAAGCCCAAGGAAACTCAGAGACCTATGGAGGATAATAAGATTTAGAAGCTGAACATGACACCAATCTTCATTATTTTCATCAATAGAATTACATCCCTACAAGAAAATACAATGGCGCTGCAAGAATACAAGCTCTCTCCACAATAACACTAATGAAAATCTCTCCCTAGAGGAAAATTTGACTTGGTACTTATACAAAATGATTAGGAATCATTCTCCATTAATGGAGGAAGCTTTCCTCACCAAAATCCCTTGATTAGTGGATCTAGTCCCAATACTAGGAATCTGCATTAAATGGTAGGGAACACATTCCTAGATTTTCTCAATCATTCCCTAGAGGATAATTCGACTTGGTACTTAGAAAAAATGATTAAGAATTATTCCCCATGGATGGAGGAAGCTTTCCCCACCGAAATACCTTGATTAGTGGATCTACTCCCTTGATTAGTGGAACACATTCTTAGATTTTCTCAATCATTGGAGCTCCACAATTTGTGCCATAATTCAATAATATATTGTTGACTTATTATTTATTATTGGTTCTCTAGTAGTAGGGAACAAGTCCCTAAATTATATCCTCCTCCAACTCTTCATAATTTGCCCAATATTCTTATAATATTTCACACAAATAAATAATATTAGGCACAAATATTCAATTATTCATAAACCTTCCTAATGAATATATTAAAGTTAAAAATAAATTATCTAATGCAAAAATAGAGGTTTAATGTGCTGAAGGATGGTCATAGGCCTTAATTTATGTTTTAAATTAGAGGCCTTGGCCTTAATTTTTGTCTAATTTAGAGGCCCATCAGGCACTGCTAAGATTAGGGCTGACGAGCTCCCTATGAGACTACAACGACATATTATTGGCATGCCTGGCCATTTCAGTTGGCTACTGTGTAATATGAATTGTGCAGTGGTGTTCTACCATGAGCACTATGATTAGTCTACTAAGAGGCTTATAGCCATATTTTGACTGCATGTATATTTTAGGCCATGTGGCCACATCTGTCTCATGCACAAATTTTTTTAAACTAAACTTTGATATATATCTATATATATATAATATATATATATATATATATATATATATTATATATATATATATATAATATATAATATATATATATAATATTATTATATTATATATTATATATATATATCTTCAATCTTTCTTATGGTTCTATTATCTATATCAATCTGCGTGATGTGTATTGAATTTAATTTACATGTGTTGCAAATGTATTTCTAAAACATGATTAGCCAATGCATCTGTCAATGTGTTTAAATTTCTAAAAATGTGTTGATACTGGATGAAATCAATATATATTTCCAAAAGGAGAACCCTTATGAACATGTGAAACATAGTTGGAATTCTAACCAAATAGACATTAGTCAATTGTTGTACTACAAGTTGTGAGTCGATTTTGATAACTATATGGTAGATACTATGGGAAATAGCATTAGACAACAGTTTGATCACTATCTTATACTTAGTGATGTTATTTGTAGAGTGACCAATACAAATCCCTTGTAAACTCGCTAACTCACCATTCAGAGCATATATAGCCCAAGCTATGGAAGAGAGGTTCTTAGTAATATGACTAGCACCATCAGTATAACCAACATATGGTTCAAGGGATGTCGACATCTACAAACCAAATTTAAATATAATTAACTGAAACCTAGGAAACTCCGAAGGGAACACAATGCAAACACACTCAATGAAACCTATATACAATATGTACATAGTGTACTACATAAAAAATCAAGCATAGTGTTTCCTAAGGTACATCCCATTCCTAGGGTGTGCCAAGGGAACTCCATCTAAATCAACAAGATCATAAGCCCCTTTAGCAAGAACACATTTGACAATGTATGGACCTAGCCACATTGGCTCGAACTTGCCCGATCTTAATTTATCAAACTCTTGATCGTATAACAAAGTAAGGCCTCCTTCTGAGAAGAAACAAGGCTTGACACTTTTTCATACTGCTCCTTGATATGTTTCTTATGGATTTCAGTGCCCATAAAGACATCACGTAATGTTTCATCTAAGCACGTCAGATGTAAGAGATGTTTATCTTCCGCGGAAGTGGTGGGGAGGAGTTCGACAACAAGTTTTAGGGATGGAATTTCACATTCAATGAGAAGGATTTCTTCCATACCATAAACCAATTGGAATGGTGAGAACCCAATAGGAGTCCTAATGGAGGTTTTTTATGCCCACAAGTTCACATAAAGAATAAGATTCCAGTACGATTTATGGACCCCTATCATATGTTAAAGCATCATTTTGAGAACTTTATTGATTTCCTCAAATTTCCCATTCGCTTGAGGGTAGTAGGGAGTAGAAATTTCATGAGAAAGTCTTAGTTAGGCAGTCATTTCAAACATCATGTAACTGAGAAAATGTTTTCCACGGTACGTGACTACAACATGTGGAACACTAAACTATGTAATGACATGGTTGAAGAAAAATAGAGTAGGTGTTTCACCATTATTACTATATGTAAGCATCACCTCGACCCACTTGGTAAAATAGTCAACCATTATGATGATATAGCCATACCCCTCGGTCGAGTGAGGGTTACATGTCATGAAATCAATGTCCCATTTCACAAAAGGACCAACAAGGATAACAAGATGCAAAGGAGCGGGTGGAGCATGGGTCTTATTATCGTATATCTAGCATGCATGAAACTTTTGGACGATGAGAGCCCAATTGTGAAATATGGTGATCCAAAAGTAACCAGCACATGGAATCTTTTATGCAGTGGCATAGCCAGGCAAATGATCGCCACATGCCCCAAAATGGCATTCATTTAATACTTTCTCGACCTCCTCATGAGTGAGGCACCTTAAAAAAGTTGTATCGATACCATGACGATAAAGGGTGTCGCTTATTATAATGTAATGCTTATCTTGATATCGGATACATCGTTGGTCAGAATGAGAGGTATCAAACGAGAAAGTCTTGGTTTGGAAATTTATTATAATGTCTCTGTACCACATGTCAGACGATGAGATCAGAAACAATGAATCATCTGAAATAGAATCACCAGACATTGCCTCAGTTTCAATAGCAGGAAGGTTGTAAATTAGCTCACTTAACGAAAGATTTCTTTGACTTGGATTTGATGAATTCCAAATCGAACTCTTGTAGGATGAAAACCAACTTAGAGTACTTACCCCCTAATAACTGTCATAATATATGTACGTCATGAGGTTACAATGATCCAGGTGGATATTGGTGGCCACCCGCCTATTCCACCTACACCCCCCAGTCAATTTCATTTGTGTCCTTGTTCATTTCAGCATTTAATATTTTTATTAGTTTTTTGGGTCCTGAACTTCCGGAGCAGTTTTGACCCCATAGATGTGTTTTTCTGGGTTACTTGGAGAGACCTTTCCAACAAGGTATCGTATGTGCTAAATGAAGATAATATGACCAAGTTACGACCCCGGGAAGGTGGCTACCCATCTAACCCCAATGGGGCCCACAAACTCTTGGTGTTACATCTCTTCGGGTTAGGGTTTTGCTTGTTTAGGGTTTTCTCAAGTTTTCCAATAATAAATAGGCCCTTGAGCCTCATTGTAACATAGTTCATAGGCATGTATTTGTCACATCTCTTCTCAGAGATAAGCTACCATCACCTGAGATATCTTATTTCCATTTTGTTTGTAAGCATAGTTCAATATTTTTCTATTAATGAAATGAAGTGTTTTTCTACTACATCTCTGTGTTTATGATTAAATATGTAATTTGATGCATCCTTGTTTAAGTTTGGATCAGTGGTATAAAAGTGGTTTTTTCTTTCTCTATTTTTCTTTGCGTGTCCCCAACGAGGTTAGGGTATAAGGAGTTACGACTTGATCTGGTTGAACCATTGTAAGAGAAGACTCACAAAACCAGACGACCTCCCATGGTGGAAGAAAATAAAGATGAGGGGGCAGGAGATCATTTCAAAATGTTTCTCGAGGAAGCCCTCGAGCGATAGAGGGATGCGATGATGGATAAATTTTCCCAGATCCTTTGACGACTACCTAGAGGAGATGCATCTTCATCCAACAACCACTCTAGAAGTGCCACTCCTTTTAAGGTACAAGTTAACTTTGATATTCCCATATTTGAAGGCTTGATAGATGCAGATGTCATAGATAAATGGTTAAATCTATTGGAAGGATATTTTTTAGTTCATGACTTTTCCAATCGGGAAAATATTACTTTTGCACTTCTCAAAGTCGCCCCACATGTCAAGGACTGGTGAGAAACCTACTGTGAATAAAAGGATGAGAGTAAACCCTCACTATTTTAGTCGCAACCGCTTTCAATTCTTTCCAAGATGCCATCAAGGAACAATATTACATGTCAGGAGCTATGAAGACAAATACATAAAGTGGACCATCCTATACTAAGGAAGGGACCAAGATGTGCCATATTTCACAAATACTTTCCATACATTTTGCACAAAGCTGGGTATCAAGGATACTGAGTGGCATTTGGTGCTCAAGTACCGCGACTGTCTACACAAGTGCATACAAGATGAGATGGAGTTCCTAGACATTTCCTCGCTCGGCACAGTGTATCGATACACTGTCAAGATTGAGTAGAAGTTAAAATAGAAGAAGCGAAACTTTGGATATGTGAATCCAAAGCAAAGAAAAAGTGCCCCCAAACAATAGAACAAAGGACCAAGCCAATGCAGAGCTACCCAAGACAACCCATTGAAGCTGCAAGAAAAGAACAATGCCGCGAAGATGAAGAAGGACACAGGAAAATGGTGTGGGTTCCATAAAATATCCACTCAAAATAGAAGTGAGTGTCAGGCCAAGCAGTCGCTGGTGGTCGAGCTGAAGGCTTTTGAATCAGATGCAGGTTCTAATTCTGAATCTGAACCTAATAAGGGAACTAACAGAGGGAAGTAGATCATTGATGCGGAGCCTAGTTCCACCGTGGCCACCACCAAGATCTAAAAGATTGAGCCTGAAGATCCATAGGAGGGGGAACGCCTCTTCCACTCACGAATGTGGGTGAAGGTTTCTACATTGCAGTTCATTTTTGACATTAGGAGCCAAAAGAACCTCATTTCAGCAAAGGTTGTGAAGTGTTTGGTCCTAAAGAATACAACACATCCACAGTCCTACACCATCAGGTGGCTTCAACAAGGATGAGATCTTCACATCAGCCAATAATGCCACCTTCCCTACATCATCAAGCCCTTCATCGATGAGGTACTATGTGAGGTTGCTCCTCTTGAAGTTTGTGATCTGTTGTTAGGAAAACCATACTTGTGGAAGCAACATGTTGCATATGAGTCTAGACCTCACTCTATGATTATTACTTTAGCTAATAAGTTGTATAGGATACCGAATGTAGCCCCACCCACAACCATCTCTTTGATCACTGCAAAGCAATGCAGTAAGATCATTTCCATGACCAGGAAATTTGTTTTCCTTATGATTCACCCCTAGGTAAAGAAGAAGGTTTTGACCATGACTTCTAAGCAGGGCTCCTCTACACAAAAACAACAGATGGACAAGGTTATGGAGGAGTATAGGGATATTTTTGCCTCACCCACAGGGGTACCGCTGCACTGTCAGGTCAAGTACTCCATCAATCTGACCCCGGGCACGCTGCTACCCAGTGGATCGATCTATTGATGCTCTACTATGGAGAACGATGAGATCAAGAAGCATATTCAGGATATATTGTGCACATCAGGCCAAGTTCATCACCTTGTGGGAGCCCAATTGTATTGGTACAAAAGAAGGATGGGACTTGGAGGATCTGTATTGACTATCAGGCGCTGAACAAAATCACTATCTAGAATAGGTACCCAATCCTATAGATTGATGACCTTTTGGACCAGATCAAGGGGGCTAAATATTTCAGCAAGATTGACTTGAAGTCAGGTTATCGCCAGGTGCCTATCAAACCCTCCAATGTGTGGAAGGCTTCCTTTAAATCCAAGGAGGGCCTTTTTGAATGGTTTTTCATGCTGTTTAGATTGACGAACACCCCTATAACCTTCATGAGACTGATGGATGACATCTTATGACCCTTCATCAATGCACTCGTGGTGGTGTATTTAGATGACATCTTAATCATAAACCAGAGTTGGGAAGAGCACCTCCACCATATTCGATAGGTCCTTCAAACCCTGAGATAACACAAGTTGTGTGTTAACTTGGACAAATGCACCTTTGGCTTGACCCAAGTTCAATATCTGGGGTACATCATTCATGAGGAGGGTGTACATGTGGACCCATCCAAGATACAAGTCATTCGGGATTGGCTAGCCCCAACCACTCTAACAAAGCTCCACATCTTTTTGGGTCTTGATAATTTCTACCATATGTTCATTTTGGGGTTCTGTCATATCACTTGGCCTTTAAGTCAAGTCACCAAGGGTGGAGTGAAAGCAAAGTTTTTTTGGTTGGAAACCCAACAACAAGTTTTCTCTAAGTTGAAGAATCACCTTTGTTCTGCACCTGTGCTCACATTACCAGACCTACAATAGCCATTTGAGATTGAGACAGATGCCTCTGACTATGCTATTGGTGTGGTTCGTACTCAACATGAGCATCCAGTGGCTTACCATAGTGAGACACTTTTAGACACAATCCGAAAGTACCCCACATATGACAAAGAAATGTATTCCATTGTGTAGGCATGCTATCAATGGAAGCATTACATTATGGTGAAGGAAATGATTATCCACATAGACCACTGACCTTTATAGTTCATACATACACAAGGGAAGTTTTAGAATGATTGCCATAAAAAATGGTCCACCTATGTGCAACAGTTCCATTTCAACATTAAAAAATATAAGAAGGGAAACACCAATAATGTCGTTGATCACCTCAGTCGAGCACTGGTCATGGCTCTGACCACTGTGCTCGACTCCTGTGGGCACGATACATTGGGGTGGCCATGTATTTACAAGAGTAATACAAAATTCAGAAACATATATGAGACACTCTTAGAAGGGAAGAAATTTCAAAATTTTCACCTTTAGGATAAACTATTATGCCACCTGGGACACATCTGTGTTCCTTCAAGTGAGTGTGCCAAGATGATTTTGGAGGCACACCACAGTCGGGTCGCTGGACATTCTGACATAGAGAAAATAGTGGTGGTATTGCAGAAGTGTTTTTATTGGCCGAAACTTCATGAGGATGTCAGGAAGTACATTAGATATTGCACCATTTCCAAACCAACCATCAAGAAGCAAGGCCTATATACACCTCTACCTACTCCTAGCCAGCCTTGGGAATCTAACTCCATGGATTACATGTCGGGTCTTCCTTATACTAAGCATGAAAAACAATTTTGTTTCCATGGTCATCGAAAAATTATATAAGATGGCTATCATGGCATCCTTCAAGAAGAGTATCACAAAAGAGGCCACTGCTAAGCTCTTATTTAATCAAGTGTGGGTACACTTTGGGATCCCACAGTCCATTGTCTCATATCAGGACAACATATTCCTAAGTGAATTTTGGTTAATCATGGATACAAAACTTACTAAGTCCATGAATTTTAATCCCCGAACTAATGGCCAAACAGAGGTTGTCAACAGGATGATCGTACATATTCTACACATGTACAACTCGAAGCATCCACACACGTGGGATGAAATTCTCCCCTATGTCCAACACAGGTACAACAGATCTCTCCACATCTCAACAGGCTAGAGCCGCTTTTAGGTAGGGCTGGGATTTCATCCATTATGCCCCATTGATGTGTCCATACAATTTGTAGCCACTCAAGTAGATTCGGATCACATTCAGTTCGAAGCTGAAAGGGATAAAATCTTCATTGAGCATATTCAACACATCCATCAGCAAGTCCATGGTATATTGGACAAAGCTAATGCTAAGTACAAGCAATGCCATGATCAACATCGAGTGTTGCACAAGTTCCAGGTGGGCGACAAAGTTTGGCTACATTTGTAGAAGGAGCACCTTGTTGGACCCCACCGCAAGCTTCACCCACTCTGATATGGGCCATACACCATCACCAAGGCCATGGGTGACAATTCCTTCAAGCTCAATATCCCACTGTTCCTTGGTATCCACCTAGTGTTCAATGTAGACCGCCTTCAACCATACTTTCCACCATTGTTGGACACATCTGACATTGCAAAAAATCTCACACCAACAGAGCTTAACCTGGGCTACATGGAACATGCCACAACTGATCAAATCATGGACACACAGATCAAGGACACTCACCAATAGAGGATACAACTATATCAAGTTGTCAAAGCAGGCCAACTCCTTCACCAAGGAAAGTGGTACATCAGGGACTAGGTTCAATAGAAATTTCCTCACCTTATGGAGGCTCTACAAGCAATGGGTACCATTGCTTCCTAAGGGGGGATGAATGATCCAAGTGGATATTGGATACGATTTGCCTATTCCACCTAGACTCCCTAGTTAGTTTCATTTGTTTCCTTGTTTAGTTTCATTTGTTTCCTTGTTCATTTCATCATTTACTATTTTTAGCAATTTTTCGGGTCCTAAACTTTTTTAGCAGTTTTGACCCCCTAAATTGTTTTTTTTTGGGGTCTGCGACAGGCCCATAATTGTTGGTAGGGACCTAAATCGAAACCTATATTACTCAAAGAGACCTTTCCAGCAAGGTATCATACGTGCCAAATAGAGATAATATGACCAAGCTACGACCTTAGGAAGTTGGCTGCCCATTTAACCCCAACACGGCCCACAAAATCTTGGTGTTACATCTCCTAGGGTTAGGGTTTTGGTTTTTTAGGGTTTTCTCATGTTTTCTAATAATAAATAGGCCCTTGAGCCTCACTGTAACATAGTTCAAAGGCATCTAGCTGCCACATCTCTTCTCAGAGATAAGCTACAATCACCCGAGCTATCTTATTTCCATTCTGTTTGTAAGCATAGTTCAATATTTTTCTATTAATGAAATGAAGCATTTTTCTGTTACATCTTTATGTTTATGATTAAATTTGTAATTTGTTGTGTTCATGTTTAAGTTCAGATCATGCCATCCAGAACAACCATAGTTTTTTGGAGCAATATGTAATGGCAAAATCCCTAGACAGCTTGGACAACTTCGAAAGCCAACTTTTCGACATGAGTGTACTTGACTTTGATATCATTGAGATTACAACTCAATTAATAAATATGATGTCTAGTTGCTACATCATCCTCGTTAACTAATACCATAGAAATGGTAGTAACTACAACAACAAGGTAAAATAAATAATCATGTTGGTAATCTGGGGGATATAAAACGAATGCCCAAATCATTACATCTTTCAAGGCATCAAACACCTTTTGAGCAGCATCAACCCAATGGAAGGGAATCCCTTTCTTTAACGAGTGATTAAATCCTTTGTTTAGTTTAGCGTAGCTAGGAACAAACCTCCAAAGAAAGATAGACTTCCCTTGGATTCATTGAAGCTAAAGGAGGGAAGAAGGAATAGGTAGATCAATGATTGCCTGAACTTTCAATGAATTGATACGAATTCCATGTTTTGATACAAAAAAATTGATAATTCAACCAAAAATTACACAAAACACACATTTTGTGGATTGAATAAAATGTTATAATGTCTACATCACAAAAATATGGCCCTAAGATGCATCAAGTGATCAACCTGATGTCTCGAATGAGTAGGAAAATTGTCCAAATAAGGTTGTACAATATGTTTGATGTTGTGAAAGGCATAATTCATTGCCCTTTGAAGCATAGCCCCAAAATTCTTTAATCATAAAGGGAGTTTTCTATATGAAAATGTGCCTTATGGAAAAATGAATGTGTTTTTATGTTGGTCCATCGGGAGAATACTGATTTGATTATAGCCAGAGAAACCATCCATAAATGAAAATATTTCACAACTAGCACAATCATCAGCAATCTGGTTGATGAACGGGGTGGGATAATTGTCCTTTGGACAAGCATGATTGATGTCCCAATAATCGACACACACACAAGTTGTTCCCTATTTCTTCATGATAGGAACAATGTTAGACACCCAATCAGTTAAAGGTACGGGATAGATGAAACTAGTGCGTAGAAATTTTTAAAATTTTTTCTTTAATAGTGATAGCCTGATTGCGATGGACCGAATAGATGCACTTTCGGACTGGTTTGGCATTAGGATACGTCTTAATTTCATTTACAATGATGTTTAGATCGGTACATGACATTTCTTCATAAGACTAGGCAAAAACATCTTTAAATGCCTAGAATAGGGCTTTATAAGTCTTGACCTCATTGAGAGAGAAATATGCATCGATATGTAGATTTTCGACAATCTCGAGTTTAATTGAAATGTCAAGAGGGATAATTTCTTCAATGTTCGAAAAGTTATTCTTAGAATCGACATCATAGATGGAATTAGAATCTATATACAACTTGACGATATTGGGTCGATAAAGTTCATTAAGATTCTCCTCAAAAGGATCTAGAAAGGAGGAATGATGATGATGGTCATCCCATGGCACATCATCCGTCGTCATCATGATCTCCATGATGCTCTCATTAATGGAAAACATATGAGAGAAAGGATCAAACAATGTACTATAATATAGTGAATGATCAACCCAATTGATCAAATACTAAGGATCAAAATAAGTTTTGCAAGCCGAATAGATGGCTTCGTAATAAATCTCAATGGGTTTGAGTGCCATACAGTCACAAAAGCTATCAATATTAGATTTATATAGCACTACCATGGATAAACTAGAGTACTAGAAGAAGATATCATATTAATATAGGAAACCAAAGTAAAATTATCGAGAAATGAAGGAGGAGGAAGTGAAAAGGTCTCATGAGAGAGGAAACCTTATGTAGTCCAACCCCAACATGATGATATGGGTGAGGGGTTACCCCCACAAGCGAGACTCTTCCACTAATTTAAGAACCAGTGGAAAAGAAGGTGAGTTGGTCAATGGCTACTATACCACCTTTATGAGGAAAAGAGATCATTCTAAAATATGTCAAAACAACAGTAGCCATGGCATAAACCAACATGCAGACCAATAGAAGATTATAATCTAACGTTCATCAATAACTTCAACTTCTACTGATATAGTTTTTCTACCTAATTCTACCAATAGAGAATTCAAAATCCCACACGGTTTATTGCTTCTTCTATCAAAATCCTTTAAAGTGGTCAGTGATGAACTTAGTTGGGGAGAACCAATTTCCTTTCAGCAAGATATGTACATAATAAAGTTCGAGGCTCCCTCATCCACAATGTAACCTTGTATATTCATAC
Source organism: Pinus taeda (assembly GCA_000404065.3). Taxonomy (NCBI): domain Eukaryota; kingdom Viridiplantae; phylum Streptophyta; class Pinopsida; order Pinales; family Pinaceae; genus Pinus; species Pinus taeda. Next base: position 23,576 of record APFE030576433.1, on the reverse strand, counting down.
CATGAACAAAAACCTGGATCATGAAAGCTAATTGAGCTGGAAGTCGAGGTGTATAGTTCTCATGGTTAAAAACTACTAGGTTGTAATCCAAGAGATCAATACATTCAATTACCGCAAGAAAATCCTTCCTCTGTGCGAGTCAATTTTGCAACACCTCAAGAGTCGACATAGCTAATGGTTCTTGAGATAGATCCTCAACTATGTTATAATTCTGAGCAGCTCTTGTGTGAGGGTTGAAGGTCAATTTATGGATAAATCCTTTGGGAGGCTTAATCATCAATTCAGTAGGTATGAAATTTGGAGTAGGATCCTATGGAGATTTAGTCGAACTAGTAGGTTGATCAATATCCTGACCATTCGAGGGATTCAGATTATGGTAGTCTTTACTTCGGGTGGCCACCATAACTTCATTTTTGGGCTTAGTAGAGGAAACCATCAAAGTCAAGTCAGAGGAAGTGGGATTCCGGGCAACCATATTGGTCTCCTGATTTAGAAATAGGTTTTCAACACAATGGATGTAAAAGACAATTTAAGGAATCGATTCACTTCCACTCGATGTGGACAATCGTGATTGAAATGCTCCTCATTACAAATTAAACATGGGTAATGAGGCTTCCTCTTTTCTTTAGAAGGCTAATTGTTTTGTTTATCCTGTAGAGGGTTTTGTTTCTTTTTCTTAACTTTGCCTTTCTTCTTACTTCTTAGTTACTGGTAGTTACCTTGGGATGGGAATGGAATCTATCTCAGAAGTAGAAGTTGCAGGAGTGGAAGGAGGGCTTTGAGCAGTCACAACAAGAGTTGAACCAAATGGTTTACTCATCGACTGTTGGCTAGAAGAACCAATCACCCCATTGGGAGCATGTGATTGTCTACCAGGAGTTTGAAGAACAATATCGGAATGTCGTGGAGCATTTGGTATCTTATCATAAAGCGTGTCAGATTAGGTATAGATGAGATCCAAACACTGGGCATGAGAAATTACCTTTTCTTTGGTCACAACTCCGCCTTTGGAAACATCTTTTGTGATAGATGGAAACAGAGACTTATTGAACCATTCAACTCACAATTGGCGAGGAACAAAATATTTAACCAAACGACAATGACGTCGCCACTCATGAATGTGATCAAAGATGTGAGTGGCATTAGATTGTTTCAAATTGGTTAAAAGGTTAGTTCTAGTATCATGTCTAATGGCCAGCGGGAAATGTGTTAGGAATGTGGTAGTCAAGGCATTGAAGTTATCAAATGAAGCTCAAGGAAATTCAATATACCATTTTTTTGTCGTAACAATGATTGTACGCTAGAAAAGATGCAACGAACATAATCACCATTGAGGGAGTTCAAAGAACACCACAAATGATAAGTCATCATGTGCGTGGATGGGTCTTCTCCAGGATTTCCATTGAATTTAGGAATATCACTAAGAAACTTCATAGGAATAACCAACCACCAAGGAGAATGGGCAATAGGATCATTTGTGATCCTTAACAAATCTGGAAATTCAACAGTTGCTACAAATGGCAACTGCTTATTGAGGTTCAGTGGAGGATACCCTGGATAAGATGGGATAGCATAAGAAATAGTTATTTGTGTCTCGAGACGGGGAGGACTTTGATAATCAGTATAAACATAACCCTATTGTCCAACTCCAAGATAACCTTGTAAAGGTTGAAACGATTGAGTTTGGACTTGTTAAACATAAGGAATTTGAGGGATACTTGATATGATTGATATTGTTGCCTTGTGGGATTTTTCATCATCCCAACATAAGGTGGGTTAGGCTATGGTTGTGCCTAGTCCATACCATATACATTTTTCCCCATTTGAGTTTGAGGAATGGCCTGTCCAAACTGGTGTGATTGTAAGTTCCCTTGAAAAGGTTGGATATACATGGATTGAGATGCACCAGAGACCAATGGATTTGATTAAGTTAAAGGTACAACATGTAAAGGTTTCCTCACATTAATTTGAGCTTGAAAGGATGATATATAGGTTGTTTAACATGAATATGTGATGTAGGTGGAACAAGTTGAGAAACTAAAAATGAAGCCACAACTGAACCAAGTTGTATAGGCATGGTAGGTGATGAGTCCTAGTATTACAACAAGAATGTTGCAACTCCCAAGGCTACCAACTTAAATTATCAACCCAGGCTGTGTACAAACGTAAGAGGTGTTGGAACTATATGTGCAACAAGTAATGTGTCCTTCTTTCATTGATATGATGCAATGAAGTGAATATCATGAAATCAAACACTAACCTAATTACCAAAATGGAAACACTTGTCTACTTGTAGAATTTAAATTAATATTTTGATTATAGAATGTGGAATGTTGTTTTGAGAAAGGAAATTTTATCTTTTCAATAGTAATGTTTGGAACCGAAACCCTAAGAAAGCATAAATTCAAGAATAAAAAAATAACATAAATTTACTACTTTAAAAATTGGAAATTCAGGAACTAGTGAGCTAGTTAACCTACCAAATACCTAACCTAATCAATTCCAAATGATATTGGGTAAATTTTGTTATTAAATTGAATTTTTTTATGACACAATTCAAGTGGAATCAACTCAAATAAACCTCATTAACATGTTCTAAAAAATAATAGAAAATTACTACTATTTTGCTACAAAGAACTTCCAGAAATTCTAGATTTGTGAACTAGTAAACCAATCCAAGTAGCTCAATGATGAATATGACTTTTCAAATCTATTATAAGGATGAATCATGCTTTTGAATATATAAATAATCTTAAAAAAACTCACTTCAATCATTTAACCAATGTAACCTACAACAAAAGAAGCATGAATAGTGAATGCAGAAATAAGAGATGCAAGTGAAAAAGACATTCAAAGGACATAAAGAAATTGTAAAAGAGGGCTTTGGGGCTCCCAATATGGCCAAGCCCAAGGAAAATTAGAGTCCTATTTAGGAAACCAAACTTTAGAAGCTAAAAATGGCACCAAACTTCATTATTTGAATCAATCCAAGTACATCTCTACTAGAAATGAAAGTGGGGTTGGTAAATAACAAGTTTTCTCCACAAGAAGACTAAGAAAAATATGCCTCTAGAGGCCAATTCGAATTGGTACTTATAAAAAGTGATGAGGAATCATTCTCCTTTAAAGGAGGAATATTTCCCCTGCAAAATACCTCAAATAGTGGATTTGGTTCCCAACACTAGGAATTTGCATTAAATGATAAGGAACACGGCCCTAAATTTTCTCCTCACTAGAGCTCCAGAATTTGTCAATAATTTCATGACATTTTGTTCATTTATTATCCAGTATTGATCCTCTTGTAGTAGGGATCAAGTCCCTAGATTATGTCATCCTCCAAATCTTCATAATCTGCCCAATATTCTCACAATATTCTACAAAAATAAAAATATTAGGCATAAATATGAAATTATCTCTAAACCTTCATAATGAACATATTAAAGTTAAAAATATGTCATCTAATGCAAAAAGAGAGGTTTAATGTGCTGAAGGATGGTCATATGGGCCTTAATGTATGTCTAATTTGGAGGCCCATCATACCCACCTGTTGAACGTGTTGCTCATCCTCTAAGAAACTTAGTGACCTAATTGTGCCTCATTCATGACCTTGGTGGCCTCCTTAACATCCCAACCTACCTCAGAAGGAATTTTGGCACATCTTATATTGCTCCATCCTCTTCCTCTTCTTCTCCAGCTCCTTTTGTAGATCCATCATTTTCTCCAAGTTATTATTAGGCGCGTGCTTGTGTCTTAAGAAAAGTCTCCCTGTTAATGTCCACAATGTTTTCCCATGATACACATTTTTGAAAATTCTTAAAAGCATATGTGACAACTGACATCATTAATGACTATGTGGACTCTCTTCAAATGAAACTACACCCCGCCCCCCCAACCCGCCCCCCCCAACCCCAATGATTTGTGACTGCGATTTTCTAAGGTTTGGAAAACCAATACTCCCAATCTACTATAGGTGTAAAAGAGAAATTTTATCCATACTAATTAGAGTAAGGATAACTTTAGAGTCAACTCAAAAATAATTCCATTTCCTTTCTTATCTTTCTTAACTCAAAAGAAACATTCTCATTCAATTTTTTTATTCCAAATATGGAAGATAAAAATGTGTACTTACCCTTCTATTAGATGTACATATTCAAATGTAGGGTAAATTTGCCCAAAATCAATATTTTTTGCAGCTCTCTAGAATTTCATGTAGCACATTATCTTCTCCTGTATCAAATTTTTTTCTCCTGTAGCACATAGCATATCTCTCTTGTAGTAGCCCTATTTCTCCTATAGCAGTTATGCCCGATCCTGTAGAACCTACAAAGCAACTTTGTATCTCTTTTGTAGTACCCTAGGAATCCCCTATTAGCATCTAACACAACCTTCGATGCCTTAATGAGCCTCTCTAACTATTTTGGGAATGAGAATAATTACAATTGAAGTTGAGCCTTGTTATTTTATTTCTTTCTATGATAGTGGGCTCAGTGCACTAGGTCATCTGGTCCTCATTTCTCATAATTATCACCCTTGTTAATTTGGATTTTCCATGTTGCATGAGTGAGGGAGTTAGCTACACTTAACTGGTTGAGGGTTTTCGATATTGCTAACCCATCCTTATCTTATAAAACTTCATCTCTCATGCATTGACAACTTATTTCTAACCATAATAAGCTCAAGAGAAGAGGTGAAGAATATTTCATACTTGTACCTACCTGTGATGTCTATTTGTTGGAGATGCTTGCATGTTGGAGTTGGACTTGATAATAGGATGATCTTCAAGGTGTTGGTTTCCTTTGTTTTCTTTTGCACAAATCTTCTTAGCTTGATGATCCTTTGATTGATAAAATTGTTGTGAGTGCAGGTTTCTTCCCAGTGTCCCATCTGTTGTTGGTGGAGTGTATGGACTGCTTCCTAAGGAGGATGTGTCCCTTATAAACTTCATAAATGGCTTCATAATGCTCAAGGTGCCTGGATCTTTTGGTTTGTGGGTGAAAAAAATTGATGTTGAGTTATATTGTAACTATACAGGCTACTACAGGAGGAATCCTCTTCCTGTAGAAGTCATTTAATTCCTCTTTGTGACCTCATTACTTCATGTTGGATTGATGTCAATTAATATGAGATATAAGGATGGGGTTAAAATCATTGAGAGGTGGTGTAGGTGGTGGAAAAGTTGATGACAAAGCTTTTTGTAATGTTTTCATATAAGGTAGAGTGGAATTTAAAGATGAATCTTGGATAGATGAAGTGGATGAGCGATGAAGGTGATATAGGTGGACCTATACCAACATTTCTTAGAGAAAACATTCCATTTTGGCCCTTTTTTCTAGTTAGATATGCCTCCTGTAGCATTTTGGGCTACTCCTGTAGCATTTAGGACAATCTCTTATAGCAAAGTTGTTTTATTCATATCTCTCAAATGATATATTGAATTTACCTGAAATTTGGTGTGCATTGTTATCACTCATAAATTTCTCAAAGTTAAAGAAAGAGATTTTTGAGGTAACCACAAACCAATCTTCAAACTCAGGTTCTAGCCAACTTAAGTCCAGAGAGGGCTCTCTCTTTATAATTTAACTTTGTTTGGGTGGGATTTTAGGCTAGTTCTTAGTGTTCATAAGGTTTTGATTTTGATTAGGTGGTGGAATTCTAGAAACAGATGGATAGAGCTAGTTTCTTCAAGCCATTGGGCTATGGAGTCAATAAAAAGATAGCATAACTAGATCATATCATTAAAGGTAGTGTTCACAGGGTATGTTAGAAAAGAAAAAGGCAAATCTTCAAGGGCTGATGGATGGAATGATTCTAACGAGGTTGAAGGGCACTTAAGAATCCTTGGACCGGGATCAGAATGAGGAAGAGAGGGTGATCATCAACAAAAGGAAATTAAGAATCCTTTGCTACATAGACCAAAAGGAGAAACTATAGAAGTAAGGGAGCATTTAAGAATTCCCTAACTAATATAGTTCAGTAGAAAACATTAAGAAGGTAAACAATCAAGATAGAGTGCATTAAAAGCAAGTTTTGAAATATAATTTCCTAGCTTACCATTCATATTTCATATAAACACATATGATTATTAATAAACATAAATAAAAACAATAATACAAATGAGAGAATACTTATTTGATTTTCGCTTTACACAAAAATCCTGTAAAATGTTTGAACTTTATTCCATGATCCAGCAAGCCAATCCAGTCTTGATACAATAGCACTTTTATTTTAGATAAAAGTATATAGAAATTTCTTTGAATCCACCCAAAATACTTCAAATGAAGAATTATTTATACAAATTCTAATCTAAAATATCTTGAAAAAATATCAAGATTGGTTTTACAAATATCTCAAACTGTTTTACATTAATAGAACTTAAATAAAGGACACTCAAAACTAATGAATCTATTTGGCACTATATTTATGGATTGAGGGTGAAAAAGAAGAGAAATTTGAATTTGATAGCAACTCTTAATTGATGATGAGGCATCCAAGTAACTAACTGCATCCTTTCTTTGTGCATTCTGCCCCAGCAATTCTGCAAAATTAGGGTCCATTGGTACCTTTGTATATCTCCATACGAGCCAGATATGTGAAAAGTGAAAGAGGTTATTGTAGATAATAATTATTTTGAGATACACCTCTCTCAGTTTCGCAAAATTCAGCTCCGGTTGTTCACAATATTCTCTGCAAAAAGATGTCAAAAACAGGACTTTACACAGTCCGAAAAATAGGCTATGAAGACATGTACTTATCTCCATTTTGGTAATACCCGTGTAAAAAGTGAGATAGGTTTTTGTATGTTAACCTTTTAGTAACAAAAACCTCCTCCATTTTCTCAAAATTCATCTTGGATTGGCCACAATAGTTTCTGAAAAACTATGACTTAAACAAGAAATTTCTGAAGAGTGTACCATTTCTACTCTGATTTCATCTTTTAACCTTAAATTTCTTTTAACTGTTTTTCACTTTTACTTTGGATAAACTTCATTATTGTTGGTGAACATGTTTTCATCTCTGTTTAACCCTTATTTCCTCCATGTTTACTTTTACTGTTTACTGTTTATTGTTCTGTTTTTTTTATCTATCTTCACTTTGACATGAATTTGTATGCTTTGTAGCTGTCTTCCCTATTGTTTGTCTTCATGTTAGCTATTTTACTTGACTTGGTCTTCAATTTGATACTCTTTAACCCTGATACACTTTGACTATTCTTTACTGTGTCTTTTTAGCTTCACTGTATATTTTAGGTTTTTACTGCCTATTTCAACAGTAAATCATTTAATTCCATGTTTCCTCCACTTGTCTTTTAACTGTATGTTTTATTTTCCATATTTGTTTGAATATATTTGATAGCAATCTCAGAGTAAACAGGTCTTATGACTAGTATTAAGATTGTATATCCAAGGTTGCGGTCTTTTAATCGCCTGTAAAATAAAACAAACTGTTAGGAAAACATTGGATTGACAGGGAGGGTCATTAATGGCTTTATCGAGCTTTATAGGTCTATGGAGTGACTCCAAAGTGCTTTCAGGAGGTAAACCATGCTTGAATTGGTTATCGGAGGCTTCAGGTGGCGCAGAAGGGTTACATAGGGTTTTACTACACAAACAGGCAAAAACAAGAAACACGGGGGTTTGTGTGTTTAAACGAGTAAACGTTTGATTTGTTTCAATTTTGGCGCAAAGTGAATAGTAGACGGTTTTTTGTGTAGCGGGTGGTGGTATGTGGTTTTCTTCGCACCTCTTTTGGGCGCTGGGTGGTTTCGGGGGAGGCCACATGATTCCATAGACTGAAAGACACGTAACATGGGGGCTTGGCCTAAAACCACTCATATCGAGCTGGTAACATTCGGACATTGGGCCCACCCGATATGGTTAATAACCATCAGATCAAAGGGGAGGTGATCACATGGTGATCAGGCTTGGGAGTTGTGTGGAGGCTAATGGAGGGGCCCGGCTAATCTTTAAGCACGGTGGTTTTAATTAAATGATGAATTAATGCGGGGTTAATCCATCGGGCGTGATTTGATTGGTTAATGGGTTTGACATTTTAATTAATCTCAAATCGATTAATTTATGTCGTTTGTCAGGGTTTTATTTATAAAGTTTATATGAAAAACTATCGGGATAGGGGTATTAATATTAAGGGGGTTTAATAAAATATATGGGAAAGGTGTATTTTTGGGATTTAATATATAAATAAAATTAAAAGTTAATATGAATGAAAGCAGTAAATGGATTTAGCGCTAAGTACAATGTACATTTATAATTCATTGGCTTTGTATAAACACATTATAACTTAAGCTTAGTGTTATTTTTGTGGGTTTTCTTAGGAAAAGGGGTTTACTTGGGGGTAATGGCTTTTCCTTAGGAAAAATGGTGTTTTACTTTAGAAAAAGGGATTTGTTTGGGAAAATAAGGGAGAGTGAAGGGGGCTAATGTTTGTGGGAGGGAATTTTAGTACTTAGGACCTATCAGTCATTGGGTCGAGGGTTCTGTCCCTCCAGAAGTCAGAGAAATGCTCTGAGCCCCTTTGACTTAAGATTTTGGGTACTTAAGACTTTGCTTATGGGAAATTAGTAAAATTAAGGGTGAAATGAATGGGAAAATTAATTAGTTGACTTTGTAAGCTTAATGCATGCCCAATTGCTCATTCATACTTGGAATTTTCATCATGAGGGTGATAAATATGCTTTTGTCTAACAATCATCACAATTCTGCAACCTTTCTACTACCTACCCATCTACTCATCCTACCATTTTTACTTCTCTTTATTAGGGCGCATTTAAGCTAGCAAACCCTTATCAAATATTTTTCTTTTCTTTACAATAGTAATCTAGCTAAATATAACCTTATTACATCCAAGGGCTCATATTAAACAATTGAGCTCCTTTTTATTTACTCTTCCTAATCTACTCATCTGCCAAGACTAAACAGTTTGGTCAGATTTTATTCTCTATTTATAGACATAAAATTGAAAACATGAAGTAGCCCAGTTTAAACATTTTGACTATCATGGATTGTGGCAAAGATTACAAAATGCACACAATCATTTATTTTATACAAAAACTATATAGTAGTGGCATCTTGACTTACACACTTTCATGGTCTTTTCTTTCTTGGGGTTCATATTTTTCATCTTTTTTGACCTTTTTTATTCTTTTTGTCCTTTGATTTTTCTTTTAGGACATACCCTCTTTACATTTTTTAATTTTTTGAATATGGAAGACATTTGCAAAAAGAAAAGGTATGCACATATTACAGGTTTAATCTCAACCATTCAAAAATTATGACTCCTATTGGTATAGGAACCTAACATGCATGTTGGTATAATCCTTATGCATGTCCCCATAAAATATCATTGCCAATGGATGCATGAATATTCATAAAAAATTAAAAATAGTTGTAGGTGATGGAGGTCAATTTCTTTAAAAGTGTACATTAGAATTTGTCAAAATTCCTTGAAAATGTTACCATCATCCATATGCATCTCCCCATGAAACATCTCATCCAATGGATGCAAGGTTTTTGAGATATGGTAAAAACATTTTCTTCCCTCTATATTTTGGCCTCTTGTAGCAAAATAGAACCCTCCTGTAGAATTTTAGGACAATAAGGAAAATGAATGGGAAAGACTTAGAAATGATGGGTGGATGTTGAAAATGGATGAGGGTGATAGATTGACATGGCCTTGGTCCTGTTGGAGAATCTAGGAAAAGGAGGAGAAAGCCCAAGTTTGAATTCCTTTGACTAGGGTTTCTATTAATTTTTTTCTTTTGGTGCTAAATTGTTCTTGTTGCTTGAAAATGTTGGAGAGAAGCTACTTTCAACAAAGAGAGATACATAGAGAATTTTTTTTCTTTCATTTTTTCATTTTTTCTTTTAATTCTACTAGTTGCCTCAATGATGTTTTCAACTAGTAGGTCTACCTAGGTGTCTCAAAGGAGGTTTTCACCTATGGCCTTTTTTTTTTTTTTTTTCAACCCATTGGGTTCCTCATGGAGGCTTTCAATCAATGAGCCAATCATAGGCACCTCAAAGGAGGGTTTCACCTGAGATTTAATTGTCTCACTTTTTTTTTCTTTTTTCTATCCTACTCTACTCAGAGAAAATAAATAAATAAAATTAATAAAAAATTAAATTAAAAAAAAATTAAAAAAAAAAGATAAATAAATATAATAAAATAAATAATAAATAATAAAATAAAAATAAATAAATAAATAAAAATTTCAAGTATAGGCATACTTCCAATGGAGCCATGTGCACATCAAGATGATAAATAAAATATGTGTAGGCTCAAAATATATGCTTTCCCATGTACCTAAATTTTAGAGACCAAATTCTTTGACTTTGATGATATCAAGTAATGTTGAAGAAGAGAGTGATGCTCTATCTTGTTGATTTTCCAGAACCAAACCTCAATATAGCTTTGATGCCCTTGGTTTTCTTCCTCATTTGGATCATTCTTCATGACTTATTCTACCATGATATTCAAATCTTCCTCTTTTTGTTGATTATTATTTTTATCACATGGAGGATATGATGGTAAACATTAGGGAACTTTATCAATCTCTGATTTTGATGTCTACTCTTCATCAATTGTAACCCAAAATTCTTTGGCCTTCTCATTTGAATCTTCTTTTTCTGAATTTTGTCCTTCAATGGCATCAATAGAATCTCTTTTTTGCAATACTCTTCTTGAGCTAAGATGAATACCATTTACATCAAGAGGAGATGTTTGGAAGTTTTGTACCTCAACATTGTAAGTGGGTTGGGCCACTTGCTTTTGTGGGTTTGGAAATAGTGGTACAAGTAGTTGAGTGGTACTGAATATTTGAGATGGATGTGGTTGGAGTTGTGGTTGTGGTGGAGGTGGATGGTAGGGATAGCATGGAGTTGGCTATAGAGTATATTAATGAAAATATTGAGGATATTCTGTATTTCTCCCATAAGATTCTTCCCAATCTTGTTGGTAATATTTGTTTCGGGGTTGAGATGGCCAAGGTTGCCAAGGTAAGGGTGTGTTCCAATTACTTTGAGATGGATATGCATAACCTTGAAATTTTGAATTGGGTTCTTGCATCATATCAAGTTGACTAGGTTGCCATGGTGTTCTTTGAGCTACATAAGATAGTTTCTTTGGTGATTTACTTGCTCCATTGTCCTCTTAGTAAACTTCTTTCAACCTCGGTAATGATGGGGAATATTTAATAGCATGTGATTCTGCATGCACAACACAAATATCAACATCTTTTTCTTGCTCATTCTTCATTCTTAACATTTCACCTTGTTCACTTAGATTGCTAAGAACTTATGTTTTAAAGTTATCAAGCAAATATCCAAGGTCAACTTGACCTACCAATATTGATGTTTATTTACTTACTCTTGCCTTTCCTTTTGATATGCACTTGCATATTTCGCAAATTTCTTCAAATGATAATTGGTATACATCATATCTACTCATGAGATCAAGGAGATCAATCAACTCATCCCTAATTTTTCTAAGTAAGAGGGTTTTTAGTGTGTCAAAACTTAAATGATGTAATTTTGCCCTCTTAACATTATACATGAACCTCTCTATTAGATCCTCAAGGCTCTTATCATATTTTTGAGTCATTCTAAATATTTCTTCTTTGAGATCATGATCTTTATATTTTTCTAGAAATATATTTTGCATATCACTCCATGATGTTATTGAATTAAGAGTTCTATCCTTCAATGTTTCCGGAAACAATCTCAACATTTGAGTGTTTAGTAAGAAACCATAATATATACAAAGGATTTCAAATTAAAAGAGAAAGGTTTATGGAAGGAAATATGGAGGGATGTTCTTCATATGAACACTGATATCAATATCTTGAATGGGAAATCCAAGGGGATCTTATTCATTATCATCATCTCCATCCATTTTCTCTACCTTATGTGCCACCTCCTCTTCTTCTACCTACAATAGTGGACGGTGATGTGACTCTTACTGCACCACGTGATCAAGTGAGGGGTTTGGTTTTGAAGAAATTTCTTGTTTTTATGATTTTTTTTTTAATGAAAACACTAATGTGATGCAATTTAATGTTATTGAAATGAAAGATGTCTAATGCAATTTTTGTGTGTTTTTGCAGAAAGTAAAAGAAATGAATCAACTAGGGAAAAAAACAATAAATACTTTGACACCACCACAAGAATGTTGCAACTCCCAAAGCTACCAACTTATATTATCAACCCGGGGTTCACACAAACTAAAGAGGTTTCACCATTGTATGTGAAACATGAAATGTGTCATTATTCCATTGATATGATGCAATGAAGTGAATATCATGAAATAAAAAACTAACCTAATTGAAAAAATTGAAACACTAGTCTACTTGTAGGATGTAAATTAATACTCTAATTGCAGAATATTGACTGTTGTTTTGAAAAATCAAATTTGATATTTTCAACAATAATGTTTGTAACTAAACCCTTAGCATGAATTCAAGAATCATGTATAATATACTTTGCATTGATTAATCACCCTTTTTATCATTGTGTTCAAGGAAACTTATCTTTAGTAACATAATCCATGTACATTTCATAAGAAAACATTCATTGTTATTCAAATGTGGAAGTATATCTTCTAATTCTGATTACAGATTTGTTCTTGCAGTGAAGGAATGGTTAGAGCGGTATTTTTCTTCCTCAATCAAGGATTCAAAGACTAGGGGTTATTATTGAATCCTAAGAGACAAAAACCAAGATTTTAGACCAAATCTGATCAAGTTTACATGAGTGCTACAAGAGGTGCTACATGAGGCTTTGTTCTGTTACAAGAGGAGATAACTTGTCGAGTTCCCAAGTAAATCAAATGAAAATGTAATGGGAAACATTTTTTTATTAATTAGTATTTCTTAGGATTCCATTCCAAGTGGAACCACTCCAAATTACCCTTGTTAACACATGCTAAAAATAGCATAAAATCACTACTCTAAAAACTGGAAATTCAGGAACTAGTGAGCTAGTTAACCTACCAAATACCTAAACTAATCAAATGAAAAATATATGGGGTAAATTTTATTAACTTGAATTTTTTTTATGATCCAATTTAAGTGGAATAAATTCAAAAAAAGTTCATTAACACATTCTAAAAAATAGCAGAAAATTACTACTATTTTTCTACAAAGGAGTTCCAGAAATTCTAGATTTGTGAACTAGTAAACCAATCCAAGTAGCTCAATGATGAATATGAATTTTCAAAACTTTTCTAAGTATGAATCATGTTGGTTAATATGTAAATAACCTGGAAAAAAACTCACTTCAATCATTTAACCAATGTAACCTACAACAAAATAAGCATGAATAGTAAATGCAGAAATAAGAGATGTAAGTGAAAAAGACATTCAAGGACATAAAGAAATTGTACAAGAGGGATTTTAGGCTCCTAGGGTGGCCAAGCCCAAGGAAAATCAGATTCCTATGAAGGAAACCAAACTTTAGGCACTAGAAATGGCACCAAACTTCATTATTTGAATCAATCCAAATACATTCTTGCTAGAAACAAAAGTGGAGATGCTAAATAACAAGTTTTCTCCACAAGAAGACTAAAAAAATTATGTCCCTAAAGGCCAATTTGAATTGGTAGTTATACAAATTGATGAGGAATCATTCTCCTTGAAAGGATGAATATTTCCCCTCTAAAATCCCTCAAATAGTGGATTTGGTTCCTAACACTAAGAATTTGCATTAAATGAAAAGGAACACATCCCTAGATTTTCTCAATCACTAGAGCTCCAAAATTTGTCAAAAATTTCATGATATTTTGTTCATTTATTATCCAATATTAGTTCTCCTGTAGTAGGGAGCAAGTCCCTAGATTATCTCATCCTCCAAATCTTCATAATCTACCCAATATTCTCACAATATTCTACAAAAATAAATAATATTAGGCACAAATATGAAATTATCTCTAAACCTTCCTATTGAACATATTAAAGTTAAATATATGTCATCTAATGCAAAAATATGGGTTTAATGTGTTGAAGGATGGTCATGTGGGCCTTAATTTATGTCTAATTTGGAGGTCCATCAGTAGGTTTCCAAACATTAGTAGCCATTCCCGAATGGGGAGGACTCATATGAGGTTAAGCACTAACTTGAGGAGATGGAAATGTCCCTACAACAGCCTTCCCCCCCACCGAAAGAGGAGGATAATAAGGAGGTAACTTCCCCCCAAGAGGAGGGTTCCCATCAAAGGTGAATTGGGTTGTTGTATTGTCCATATCCACCAACATAAGGACAAATTTGTTGTTGAACTATAAGTGTATATGGAGGAAAAGGAGCAGACTTTGTAGTGCCCATTAAAGAAGTGCCAGATAAAATTCTAGATGTAGATGACATGGGGGAGGTCCATTGAATGGATGCTACACCAGATAAGGTACCAGACAAAGATTGGTAACCAGGTGCGATGGATGAGCCACCATACAAATGTGTCTCTAGTGACATTACAAACATGGATGAGGTTGCGACTTGGGTTGTCTCAGTCATGGTAGTAGATACAGGCTAAGAAACCATAATAGATTCATTCATTGTTAATTGTTCTAAAGAAGAATTCCAAGGGAAACTCAAAGGTGAGTTGAAAGGAAAAGAACCAGACAAAGGAGGTTGAGATGGAGTATGAGTTGAAGGAAAAGGATGCGCCTGATAAAAATGAGTCCCTTCTCAAATAGGATAGGAGGGTTGAGGCTCTTCCTATGGAATCTATTTGATACTCATAAGACTAGGTAGAACTAGTTCATCGGTGAGTCCAATATATATAGTTTGGGGTTGTGTCTAAGACAGAGGAAGAGAAGAGGAAGGTCTTGAAGTAAGGGGTGTAGATAATTTAGGTACCTCAGGTTTTATAACCTCATGTTGAGTTGTCTCTGATTCAGTACAGCCAGTTTCAATAACCTCAGGTAATGAGATTTCAGGTGCTTCAATTTTGACTATGTCAGATTCACCAACAAATGGAGAGCTAATCTTGGGCTTCGTACTCATAGGAAAGATAATTCTGGTGGATCTATCTCTGATGGAGGATGAGAAGTAATAGCTCCTAAAGTACTAGATTCGGTAATTTGTGTTTCCTTATGCTTCTGATGATGGCCAAGAGTTGCATCAGGTTGAAGAGGGGACTTATTTTATGAATGACGGGGAATAGGGCGTTTTTCTTCCATGTTGGTTTAATAAATTTTAACAATTAACAAGAAAGGAAATCAAAGAGGGTAAACTAGGCATAAAGGTTTACCAAGCAACTGTGAACTGAAAAATACAACCATGGAGAACCAAGGATATACGTAAGGGTAAGAAATATCCGCAAATGCTATGTTCGATGTATCACAGTGTACAAGGTGGTCGACTCGGTTACCTATGGTGAGGATAGAAACCTATCGTGGAATTCCAAAATATACTCGAAAATACGTGGAAGTACAGTGTGTGTTAGTGTTGTTTAATGTGTAACTGCGCGATGAGGGCATTCCCATATACTATTCATGCATGGAGCACTATCCAATATACCCAGAGGTACGTGGAGAATGGTCTGATACACTTACATACATGGAACTAGATATCACCCCTGGAATGCAACATTGGAAAAAAATGACAACTCCTATTTTTATAGACGTTGAAAGACGTCTCTAGCCTAGGCCTCTAGATGTTTGCATTAATGTTACAAATTCTCCTTAAGATTGATTGAGCAAATTTTAAAGTTTATCTTGAATTAAGTTTCAGTTTTCAAGGATCACCACGGCTTTCACCTGAATATCCTAAATTTAAAGCTAGCATTATGAAATGAAACTTTTCCTTTTAATGAAAAACTATATATGGGAGGGAAGAGAACAAAGAATATGCAACATACAAGATGCAACAAACAAGATTGTTATCCAAATCCCTTAATGCAACTATTCCTAATTACAATCTCATACTCGAAACCCTATACGCAATGCATGATGAATACTATTTTTCTTTTCAATTCCACTTAATTTTGAGTTGAAAACTAAGATACTTTCCTAATCACTAATAGAAGAAACTATTCAGAACGATGAATGAAACACCAATTCCTTCAAGCAACCCAATGATCAAGGAATCCGTTTACTAATTGCCTAATGACAAGAACAAAGCAAAATCTAAAAAAATTATTATCAAAGGCACTCAAAACCAAAAGAGAACCAGATGAAGGCTTCTCAGAGACTAAAGCACACTTAGGGACACAAGGAGGTCCAACTGGAACCAAGGTAATCAAAGAGAAAAGCATAAAAATGTAATTTTTTAAATGAAACAGGGGTCAGCACAGGTGCAGATAGGCTACTAGTGCTCTGCAACGCAGGTGTAGAGAAGGATAGGGTGCACTGAAAAGCTCTGCCAGTAGACTAAGGGGAGCGTTGATCAAGGGAAAACCAGTTTCCAACACAAAATATTAAATGAAACTCAATTAAAGGTCTTCCTAGGGTCAATTTATACTGAGTGGGGAATTGGAGGTCTATTCAAGAGGTGTAATAAGGACTAAGGTCAAGGAAACCACTAAGGTAATGAATTGATCCCCCTAATGGTCACCAATTTGTTATTTGTAATTTACAACTGCGGATAGAAGTATCTTCACTAGACCTAGTCGTCTGATCCATATCTCTTCATCTACCGAAATTAAACAAGATCTTTTACTTCTACGATGTTAACATAATTGTGTAGGAAAGAGTAGACAACAACCATATGTGCATACTTCAAAGAATATGAAACATAAAGACAACCATGAAATCAAATAACACAAACACATTGATAATAGAGTTCACCCAGTGTGGGTTATGTCTTTGTGCCCTAGCGTCAAGAGTGGGGAGGTTGATTCTTTAAATGTTGCAAGATGATGATGAGTACATGGTACATTCTTTGTCATTACAAGAATAAATTCCCTCAACCAGAGCGACATGTCTATCCACGATATGTTCTCCCTATAGGAACTCTCACTCAAATGGGCCCTTCTTTAGCATGACAAGCTAATAAATTCTCACATGACGTGGCATACAAGCATCCTTAAAATAATGGTATCAAGGATCTCAACAATAAAAATATCATCTCAACAAATTAGAAGAAAGACATGACATAACTTAATAATTTACCTCCACTAGTGGGGATGGTCGGAAAATGAAAAGCTCAGCTAAGGAAATGGATGGCACCATTGAATTCATGGCATGAAATCATGTCAAACGACTATAAACTTTGCCCCTTTATGACACCGTCAAATTCTAGACCCTCAGGAATCTTGAAGATTCCCCAAAAGATTCCTTCTTGGAGATGGATGCAAAATCTGCTACTCAGATGTAAATTCTAAGCACATCAATGCTCTCCTTGCAAAATTCTATGAAAAATGACTATAAAGTTGGCATCATTCTGCCTCTATAAAAATCCTCCTCCAAGGGAATCTTTTAGATTCCAGAAGATTCTGCAAAGATTCCTTGTTGTTGGTTGCCTGGATTTCTGCTATTTAAGTGGGGAAATGGACCATGACATCACGTTCTCTGTGAAATTCTAGTTTTTGAGTATAAATTTGGCATATTTTCGTCACTGTGAAAAAACACCCCTAGAAAATCTTTTAGATTCCTCCAAGATTCACATGGAATATTCCAGGGAAAATTTTCCTGGAATATTCTCTTCATGAAAAGCATGCCTGGTCTGGGTGCAGTTCCTCAACTCTTGGTTCCACAGTCAGTCGATGCTCCTCACGTTACTCAACTAAGAAAACAACGGCGTTTAAATATTTGTGTGTGGCTAGAGTGATCAAGGTTGGCCCACTTAGGCACATTGGTGGAGCGCTAACTTGGGTAGGTGGAGGTCCCAAGTTTGAAACCCTGCCCTCTGCTTAACAATGTTTTTGTCGTTAATTACAAATAATCGGTAGCATAACCGTGGGGATTTTTTTTATTAATATAAAAATAGGCACAATTTTTTATAACCATTGGCAAGCGGTGCGGGTTAAGTGGTTAACGTTGGCAATTTGTTTCGACGGTTATATGTTATGTAGTGGATGATAATATGTGGCTTCACCAGTGGTTATATAATACATGGTATGGGGCTATATTGTTTGGCATTTTTTATGTGGGACCACTTGTGAGCGGGCCGACCAACTGTCTAAGCGGGTTCAAATCCTGCGAGTCCCGACGTTACCGTTAAATGGTATACATATAACATGTCGAGGTCCCAAGTCAGAGCCATAGGCCCCGAACCATAACAATATATATATATATATATATATATATAGATAGATAGATAATGTGACCATTGCAGGGGTGGCGAGGATGGTTGCCCATCACCCCAATTTTAATTTTATTTTTGTTTTTACTAAAACATATAACCAAAATTTTCAGTGAGCCTTTTAAGGGTCATTGGAAAAATTAAGTAGGAAAAACATTCTCCCTTTCCAACCTCTGGATTCCATGTGTTTCCCGTTTGCCAAATTGTTGCCTCGTTAGTGACTGCCACTTGGCCTAGTTTGACCCGAACTTTGACATCGCATATCTTAATCATATGAACTCGGATTTGAGTTTCGTTCACATTGTTGAAATCAGGATGATGAACACTACAATCTAGTCCTAGTTTCACTTCGATCTGATGACTTTTATTTTTGAGCTATTTTTAGCCACTTCTGAATTCTGAGCATTTTGGAGCCGCCTGGATCATTCCTCCCCACTGAGGAGATTTTGGTCCTCTAAAATCATGAACATAATTTAAAACTATTGTTTTACATTGTCTTCACCACAAGTGTGCTAACAGGTCACACTTCCTTCTCCTTCACCCTTGTTCTTTGAAGCCACAAGTAATGAGGTGACACCTACATCCTCTACAAACTTGTAGTACAATCTTTGCAAACTACATGATCAATGACCAGGCATGACCCAAGCATCCTCATACTTGCTAAGAGTTTATAAGACACACTCTTTGGTCATTTACATCAGAATAGAATTCAATGCCCCAACTATCAATAAAAGGCCAAAACATCGTCATTGCTTTAATAAGCGAAGAAATATGCATCATAACTTTTAAATTTATATCAAAACACATGATTTGCAAAATGTAACTATAACAAGCTACTACTTTTAGTAAAACCATAACTTACTCAATAAAGTGGACCACCATGAATGAGGTGGATTCACTTGTCGAACATATTTTCCAGTTGGTTTCTACACGAGTGCTTTGACCTTAAGACGTTGCTCTGGATGGAGCCTTCAACATGTGGCTCTCTAATGACCACCTCTATTGCAATGACTGCAAAAATTCTTCTTCCTCTAAACCTTCTTAATCTACACCCTTCCTTGATGTGGAGAAGAAATTTCTCATCTCGTCCTCTTTCTTGTTGCCATTCTCTTTCAGCACTCAACAGCCACATGCTTATGTAAACCACAAAAACTACATGGTTTTCTATGCCATGATTTCTGTTCAACATTAACAATATTTTTGAGAGATGTTTTTGGCGATAATCATATCAAAATTCATTTGTCAACGCGTTTCCAACCAATAAGTGTGTCTTATCATTAGGACAAGATGAAGAATTAGATCATGTAGGAGTTAGATAGAGAGACCAATCATTCAAATGGTTAGAAAGAAAGGACTATTTTGACCAAAAGAAATGGTTACATTTGACTAGGTGACTAGGCTTCAATTACAAAAAACTCGACCAAGAATTAAAGACATTATTTTTATTAATTAATTATAAAT